>JARHVA010003960.1:392500-425000 GCA_037957365.1 Torreya grandis
GAGGTCGAGGTACCTATTTCAAAATAGATTCTATAGAGAAAAGCCAAATTTTAATAATCAAGGGATTATTTCAAGAGCTGATCTTGGACATTTAAATCCATCTACTCTGATAGATCTTTAGAGACCTTCAAGATAATGAAAATATGGGCAAATGTAGAATGATGAATAGTTTTAGTATTGGAATCCATTAAAAAAAAATTCACCCAAAGTGTTCCCTATGGTTTTGATGCAGTTTTTTTCCCAACATTATAGATGAAGATAAGGTAGACTCACCCAAATGGATTTGCTGTTAAATTAATCTTAGAAGATAATACTTTAATTTCATAAATTATGAATGTTTAATAATATAAATAATCAATTCAAAGTTTAGATTTGTTTGGCATATAAAATGCATGTCATAGTGAAGGATTGGTTTCTTCTATAAAGAATCTTATTACATGGAAAAAATAATAAAAACAAGAAATGAAATCTCATTTTATTTTATCAGTATGAGCTCATTTACTATATTTATTTTTTAATGTAAAATTTTCTAATTTTTGTATGGGCAATTATTATTTGTTACTTGGGATGTTTTTGATGTTGAGAGCAAGCCTTGAAATTTAATATAATTAATATACTAAATAATTTGAATTTAGGATGTTCTGTGACAATTTTTATATATGTGTATTTCAAATAGGATATTATCGAAAGGGTTGTAGTTTAATTGGTAGAGATGATGGTTGTTTATATCTATTCACTAAGGTAAAAAATAGTCTAAATATTGCACATAGAGAGTTGAAAAGATAAGATTAGGACTGTGTACTAGGTGATTTTAATAGTATGGATACCCTCTAGCTATTTCCACTTAGGCAAAGAGCTCATTGATTTAGATGTACACTACTCAACATTGTAATCATTATACATTTACTTTAAAATATGGGCATAGATTCAAACATTCTATCATATTTAGTAAATGCAGATATCTTTGAGGCATTCTAGAAAATAATATACAATAAATTACAAAACTAAAATAGGTAAAAAAATTATTTTAAATATACTAAGTCAATAATATATTTCAAAATAGAGGGGATTTTGATTTTTAAAACCACATAGTTAGTGGGATAAGTTTTTTTTATTCCTTATTTGTACTTTTCTAGTGTCTTTATCTTTGAGGGACTACTGGAAGCATGGTCAAGATCTTCTCAAGTTGAATTATTCTATTTCAACTTCAATTTGTAGGGTGTGGATAACCCTACTCACTTTACGCTGTGACATTTTTAGGGGACGTACCCTGTTTGATTTTTTGGAGTTTAGATGTACCCGCTTCCTATATGACCTTAGTTAGAAGACAACTCATTTGGATAGTTATTAACCCCAGTTGTTATGTTTGCAACATTTTTAGCTTGACTTGGGTGAAAGGCTTGGGTTCTAGAATGATTAGGATGGAAGTGGTTAAGGGTAGTGCTATAAATCTCACTTTAGATTACTTTGTGAATTCACTTAGGTTTCATTCAAACCCTATTATGGGAAGGTGAAACTTATTCATGGAATAAGGTACTTTTTCACTTTGTAGTGCATCCCTTGTAAGGATTATGTCCTATTTCAAGATAGAGGGCCTATATTTGTTTGTCATTGGTTGGATCCTTGCTAGAGAAAAATTGGGTTGCTTGGATATAGTGACCTCTATGAATCTAACTATACTATTTTTGTCATGCCTTGGATGGAAACACTGGATGAGGGGTTTACCCCCTTCTTAATTTTTTAAAGATTGGATTTCTACAGTAATAAAAATAAATTTCAAGGATTTAAGATTCAATGTTGCTATAGCTTGTGGGTCACTATTAAAACACCAAGTTCTTCAAGGGGATGCATGGGTTCAAGATTTAGGTGGATTAAAAGGAAGATCTTCAAGTTTATGATTAGGTCTTGGAATAAATAAATATGTTTTAAAAATATTTGTCAAGAAGAGGCCCTAGTTTGACCAATCCAACATTGTTTTAGGCTAAAGGAGAATCAAGTCTTGGTTCTAATCTATGGTGTAATTTTGTCTTTTGAAAGTAAGCCACTATCCATATTTAGCCTTGGGGTTCTTGGTAAGACCCCATGGTTTTCAAGTTTTTTGAAGTCTTCCTTATTATTTTTTTCTAGTTGGTTTAGGGATTCCCTTGGGAACCAAGATAGCCTCATAGAGCATTACCTCTTATTTATATCTATGGCTAGAAGTGGGGTGTATTAAACCCCCATAGTATTCTCTTTTCTATTGGTTTAGGGGTCCAGCCAAAACCCCCTCTAATAAGTTTAGATGTTGTGTCTTTTCTTTCTATGAGATTTGCTAGGTTTGGGTTCCTTTCGAGATCCAATTTTGGTTCTTTTTTTTTCATTCTGAACATGGAGAAAGTTGATTGTGGGAGACTTGGGCCTCTTTCTCTACTAGTCTAGGATGGTTTTCGATCTAGCTAAAACCATATGGTTCTCGCACTAGTCAAAATCATTTGAAGTTCCTTTTTTTTTATCTTTTGCATTTGGCCTTATTATTTCATAGTGAGCTTTTCCTTCTTTATTCTTTTTTAAGCTAGAAGGAGACCTAGACCTCCTGATGTGTCTGGGGCTAGATTCCACAATAACTAATAGTAGTTTTATATTAATCCAAATAATATATATATATATATATATATATATATATATATATATATATATATATATATATATATATATATATATATATATATATATATCAAAAAAAAAAATTCTTATATTTTAGAATTAAAAAAATCTTTTTGTGTAACTAGTTATTAAGATTTTTTTTCTAATTAATGTTTCGTTGATGAGTTTCTTCAAAATGCTTGATATAACACTTCATAATGTTTAAAGTGAAATATCTAGTCTCATTTTTTATTTTACTTTATACCATTAAAGTTTTTATTTTCTATTTCTAAGATAGGTCGGACATCGACAAGTTAGTGATATTAAAACTTCTTGAGGCTTCTTGCACATGTCTTTTGACCATATAAATTATTATTTTTTGCTACACATTAGATTGAAAATTCTCCCTCCATTTTGAAACCTAAAATAAAAAGAAAAGAAAGAAAAACATATAATTTTTTTACAAATTTAATATTTGTAATATCTATAATTAATAATAAAAATTAAATATAATATAATTATAAATACATATTATAAAGTAGGGAAAACTCCTATATAAGCAAAAGTACACAATGGTCGTTTCTATTCCCAAATATTTTAAACTCCTTTATATAAACAAAAGTACAAGACGGTCCTTTCTATTCCTCAACTATAGAAGAATATTTTAATTTAAAAGAATAAAATGCCATATTAAATATTTTTTTTGACCATTTTATCAATCTATAATTAATATATGTTTAACATCGTATTTAATTCGAATATAAATATCACGGCTAGCTATTAACACTTAACATTTTTGTGATTGACATGAACAATGTTGATAACTTTATTTGTTCTAATAACAGTATGTTGATGACAAGTGGAGATCCCCCACGACTTTTAAGAGATTCCATTCAAAGGATATTTCCATTATGTACTGGATGACTCGGCAGGTTTAAATTTTAAGTTGTTTGTGATCTTCCTATAAATCGTAGTGCCAGTATTATCCTTTAAAAAAAGCAAAACCCAAGGTTTAGGAAAGTTTAGTGGTGACATTTTTAATTTTATTTGATAATCAAGGGAGTTATGTTTTTTCTCTAGTAATTGAAAGGTGTAACTCGCTTAACGAATAAGGTGTAAGCCCGCCGTACCAAAAACTCAATGTGATATATTTTCTCGATATTTTATGTTTCTTTTAATTTTTTTTAAAAATTTTATTTCTAAGTTATAATTCTATAGAGAGAGGAATCTGTGAAATCGGAGAGGTTTATAGAAGGAAATATTATATAACAATGATTGGATAGGAGAAATCATGAATATTTTAAACCAATTTTTCGGAGCACTCTTCGTGATCTTTTATCAGGGGATAAAGAAAATGATTAAGGATCACTTTTCATGATTATTCATTCATTTTCTTTATTTCCTAAAGAAAGATCACGGAAAGTGATCCGAAACATCGAAGATATAAAAAATGATACAGTTATTCGAAAAAAATTAAAATTGATTTTTATGGATTATGAAAGCATTAAATCTTTGAGAGATATTAATGCTGAAGGTTTTTATCTTGGATTTTACAAATTCATTAATGAATGATTATGTTATTCTTTCTTCTATTTTTTTACCGATTAATAATAGATGGATTTAACTTAGCAGCACCACTTTGTTAACATCAAGACAGAGGGAGGAAAAATATGGATTCCAAACTCTTTTGTATGTCCAAAATGTTATGATTTTTAATCAGATTTTTTAAGTACAAAATAATTTAAAAAGGCAATCCAATAGATTTCATATTAAAAGTTGAAACTACTTTACAAAAATTAAATGGATGTCAAATTTAAAATCAACCACAAAATTATCACATCTCACAAATATTATAATAATTTCATATTTTATATAAAAGAAGAGCAAGATATCTCCAAAATGGCTTGAAAATTATATTTCATAGGAAACATAGATTGGATTTGTATTATTTAGGATTAACGCTTCATAAACTTGGTCAATGAGTTTCTTCTTTGTTATGTTTGATGGATTGTAACCGGGCTCTTAAGAGTTCTATATCTAATAGTACTACGGCTTGATCTCCCTTCACGCTATAACATGTTCTATTGGAGTTCTATATCTTATAATATTACGACTTGATTTCCCTTCACATTATAACATCCAACATAGATAACATCATGTATGTGGGCCCATGTAAATTTATTATTAACATATATCACAATTTATTAAAACCTTATGATATAATATTATGCTTAATATTTGGTTTTTAAATGTCCTCCAAATGTGACTGAAAGGATATATAAAACTACCTACTCAATTTTTTAGAGACCAAGTCCCACATGTCCCTTGCACTTTGTATTCATTATTTTATAATGTAGTTTTTTTATAGTGCATATTTTTACAAACAATATTTATATGGAACCATTGAATTGCATAAAATATTGATCTTTTAGTCCATATTTCAGAAATAAAAAAAATAGTATATTATAATGATGAATAAGTGCACATCTAGATTAGTGAGTTCTTTTGGCTAAGCAGACACAATTCAAGACATCTATGCCATGAAAATCATACATGACACGATACTGGCCTTAATCACTTGACTGTCCATATTAGGTACGTAGAGGGATTTATACCCTAGTGAATATATATAAACAACCATTACCCTCACCATTAATAAAAGGATTTGTACACAATTTTTTTCAATATTTTTATTTTTATTTTATTTTTGGTTAGATAATAATATCGGTATATTTAAATACAAATCAATGACTCCTCTAGACTCAATAAGGTGATCTAAACATTAAAAAACCCCACACATATAGGAAATTATGTTCTATTAATTCAAAATTAATTTTATACTATAAATATATGGGCATCTATTATTTAAACTCTCTCGTGCTTAAATAATCCTTTCTTAAATATGAGACCCAACTACCTTATAAGGGTAACTAACTGACTCACCCAATCAAGTATTTAATATATTTATTTGATAATATTATTTATGAAAATAAATATTATAAATTAATAAATTTAAAAGTGATATTTTAGTAGAATATGTATTATTTATATAATATAATTATTTAATTAATTAAATTATAGAATTAACTAAGTATTTAGATTACACAATCTAACGAACCAATCCACCTTAATTCAAAATGGTTATTGAAGATGATCATGACAAATATGACTTTGAAAGTATTTATAAATATTTATTGTAAAACACCAATTAACCACTTTTTCATATGTTATAGATTAACATGTGTTGATACAATCTATTGCAACTCTCGTAACTTGAAATCTTATGAATTGGCTGTAATAAAATCCATGTAGCTTTCTAACACTACCTAACATGATGATGATAAGTATATCTCATTTACGTGATACTCAACATATTCAATCACTTTGTAACCACTCTAGTGCTTACAACCCTTGTCAGTCTACATTCACTCAAAGAATAACAAAAAAATAAGTGCATCTGCCCCCCATCAATCAATAAGTGAGAAGTCTTCTAAACATAAAAATCATTAAATAAATACTCTTATGTTCATCAATGATATCAAAAATGTAAAATAAAATTTGGATAAAAAAAACATCAAACTCCAATCATCTATACAAAAAATTCCTTAAATAAAAACTTGATATTAAAATTAGTATAAATAAAAGATAAGTCCTCTAATTCATTTAGTTTAGCTA
Organism: Torreya grandis; assembly: GCA_037957365.1. Classification (NCBI taxonomy): domain Eukaryota; kingdom Viridiplantae; phylum Streptophyta; class Pinopsida; order Cupressales; family Taxaceae; genus Torreya; species Torreya grandis. The sequence continues at coordinate 398,798 of JARHVA010003960.1, forward strand.
ATCATGATGAACCTATAACCCACAAGATAATGCATTTAAATATCTAATATTATAATAATATTAAATTATAGTTTTATAATGAAAACAATATTGTTCAAGCATCAACCACCAATTTTTAAAATCTACATAAAATAATAATATCACATTCTTTCTACACATATATATTATTTTTTTTCAATTATAAGCGACATTAAAAAAAAAAACTCAAAACACAAAATAAAATTTTCATGTACAAAAACTTTTATAAAGAGTTTTCCCATATCTATCTTCATTTAATAAACTAAAATAACTAAAACATAAATACCCCATACCCATATACATTTATTTTTTTTAAAAAAAAAAAAAAAACATATTAAAATGTCGTTTTACACATGTTGATTTTAAATTTTGGTTTTACACAATGTGGGATTACATTTACTGATGCCCTCTACGTATATATAATGTCTCGAACAAAATACAAAGTAAGGAGGAATATTTACGTGCTAGTTCTTAAAATTTTGTACTACGTACAAAATAAAAAAATAAGGAGGAATGAATATTGAAATTTTGACTTTATTTCGGTTAGTTTTTTAGTTCATTTTTTTTTAATGCCATTGTTGATCGCCTCTTTAAAAAATAAAACACTTTTTTTTTTTTACAACCCGACGCATGTGCATGTATAAAAAAATAATATATAATTGTAATATTATATAATTTTTATAAAATATATATATTTTTCATTTTTAAATTGTAAAAACTTTTTAGATTAAACATTTAAAAAAAAAAATCTCACTTTTCATAGATCCATTCTTTTAACATGTTTCATGACTCAAATATTATTATTGAGAAAAACCACATAACATTATTAAGAAAAATCATATACATAAAAATTATATTTTATTAATTTGTATGAATTTATATATTGTAAATATATTAATTTATTATTCAACTTTTCTGGAGCTCATAAATGTTTTTCATAGAGAAGATTATATCGGCCCAATTAACACGTTCACCTAATAAAATATCAAACATACAAACTCAATAACATTTAGTAGTATCATAATTATTATTATATATTAAAGATAAAATTTTTTTAAATTAAATTGTGTAAAGTATTTTTAAATCAATATTTCAGATCACATTTTGTGAATTATCATTAAAATCCCCCAAAAAATAAAATTGGTAAGATTAGATTGCAGATTTATATTACAATTTATAGATGTTGGCATTGAAGTTCAAAGAAGTTAGGTGGTGGAAAAAAGACAAAATATATATGAATCCAAATTAAAATAATTGTTAAAATTTAGAAAACTAAATAATTATTTTATGTTTTATTTCAATTTGATCTCATTTATATTTTATCTTTTTTTCACCTTTTAGACTTCTTGACGCTTCAATGTCAACCTCTATAAATTGTAATATAAATCTGTAATCTAATCTTACTATTCTTTTCTTCTTTAACTCTGATGATAGTTCATAGAATGATTCAAAATATTGATCTAATTTTTTTTAGATGATTCAATCCAAAAAAATCTTTATCTTTATTTCATAAATCTTAAAAACACCATCTAACTTATTATTACATATTATATTATTTTATTTAATTAAATTATAGAACAACCCCTCGCACCCCTTCCCCAAAAATTAAATAAATAAATCTGAAACACAAAATCCAACAACATAAAAAAACTGAATGACAAAATCAACCAACGTCTTCTTCATGTTTTTGTGTTGATTTCTCAACTTAAATTGATGTACAATGTGTATGTACTTGCAAATGCATATCTACCTGACCTGAGCAGTCCAGGGGTTAAATTGGATTCCTATTTAGGCATTTTTTAATCATTTTACATGTAAAATATAGTTAAAAAATAATTCAAAATGTATTAATGGATGGGGAAGATTTTATAAAAACTATCATTTTGACGTTTAAGATGAAAAATTGGCTGTTTTATACTAAAGGCCTTAGGTAGGTGCTAGATTACAGTGCTAGGTTTTAGGTAGACCATGCCTGTGACACTGGTGACCTAGAATATTGAACCTAAAGGCTAGTGACACAACCTAACCCTGTTGTACTTACCTGTCTGCCCACTTAGAAGTTGGGCAATGGTAGGTCAAATTAATATTTTAAGTCTTAATCAAATGCTTACAGATGGCCATTGTGAGGATTTGAGGATCGATGAGGAGGATTTTCATATCTTTATCATTAATACATATCAAATAAGCAATCGAATCTATTAGGTGTATATGGTGCAGCCATGAGTGAATGAAGCCAAGTAAAAACAACACGGCCTAGATGGGGGAGAGAGATGATGATAATGGGAGTTTGGAGTTTAGAGACTGGACTGGAGTCTGAGAGCTGAGAGTTGGAAGTGGAATATGGGCCATGTCATGATTCACACAACTAAATGCATTGTAAGTTATGTAACCAGACTAGACCACTTGAAGCCTATTGCCTGAAGTCTGAAGGCAGCATTATCATATGATTTGTGTTGAAAAGTGATGCTGAAGTGCAGTTCACTCGGTTCTATTTTTAGACTATTAGTGTAAATTTAGTTTGCATGAACAGTTTTCTATGGAGCTAAATTTAGAAAGTTAGTTAATTTTTAGTTAATATATTTTTTAGAAAAAAGAAAGCCTTAGAAAGGCTATATTTAGTTTTAGTTTCTATTAAATGCAAATTATTATTTAGATAAATTTAAAATATTTTATTCAATAATTAGAAAAGCATGTTCACATGCAATTCTATCAATACATTGTAATTGATCTTTAGTTTCAAGAAGAAGGAGAATGATTCCAATTTTTTGAAGAAGAAGTATTTTTTTACTTATCTCTTCTGTATTATGAATATTGCATATATTTGGCTATGATTTAATTTTATTTAAAATTTCTATATTTGGTATCAGAGCAGGTATTTTTATTTTGGGTTAAAGATTTAGTAGTTGGAATTTTGCCAAAAAGTTTATCATGTCAAATTCTAACTCCTTGTCCATTCCAAAATTTGATGGAAATGAGTATGATTATTGGTGTATCAAAATGATGACTTTTTTGATAAGAAAAGATTTGTGGGAGATTATTAAATCAGGGTACGTAGAGATAGCTAATTGGAATGCCCTTAAAACAAATGATAAAATAGATAAATAGGAGGCTAAGAAGAAGAATGCTCAAGCCTTATTTCATATTAAAATAGCTCTAAGTAAGAGCCTATTTCCATGAATTGCAGGAGCAAAGACAATAGAGAATGCTTGGAAGAATCTAAAAGAAGCTTACCAAGGTAGTGATCAAGTCAAAGTTGTCAAGTTACAGACATTGAAGAGAGAATTTAAAGATGCAAGAAGATGAAAGTGTGAGTACCTATTGTGTCAAAGTAAAAGATGTGGTTAATAAGATGGATACACTTGGTGAAATTGTGAACAATGAGGTTGTGATAAAAAAGGTGTTGAGGACTCTCACACCAATGTGGAACCATGTTGCCTTAATCATAGAAGAAAGAAAGAATTTGTCTACCCTTCAATTTGATCATCTAGTTGGATCTTTGATGTCTCAAGAAGAAAGATTGAGAGATTCATTTGGAGAAAGTGATGAGAAAGCTTTTTCCTCCAAATTAAAAATCGTAAAGAATGAAGATGCCAATAGTAGCATCAAAAGTAATCAAGGCCAAGGTAGAGGTCAAAATCAGAATTACTCAAGAGGAAATAGAGGCAGAAGTAGTTTTTGAGGAAGAGGTGGTTTTAGAGGAAGAGGTAGAGGCCGATTTGATAAAAGAAATATCTAGTGTTATCATTTTAATAGGTATGGCCACTTTAATTATGAGTGTATATTAAAAGAAGGTAATAATGGTAAAATTGTTCATTATGCTCAAGAAGGTGATGAGAATCCTCCAGATAATTTGTTTTTATCTTATGACAAAGCTGAAAATATTTCTAAAGATGTTTGGTATTTAGATTCGGGATGTTCTAACAACATGTCAGGGAATGAATTTTTTTCTATAATGGATGAAAGTTTTAAATCCAACATCAAACTTGGTGATGACAAATCATTGGAGGTTGCTACAAAAGGAGCTATGGAAGTCCATACAAAAGAAGGTATGAAGAGTGTTAAAGACATTTATTACACTCCAAATTTAAAGCATAATTTGTTGAGTGTTGGACAATTATGTAAGAAAAATTATAAAGTTGTATTTGAAAATCAATAATGTATAATTTATGATAAGAATCAAAGAAATAGGGTGGTAATAGTTGTGCCTATGACAAAAGATAGGATGTTTCCATTGAATTTTGATGAACATAACAAGAACCTTGTCAATATGGCATATGAGGATACAAGTTGGTTGTGGCATCTCAGGTATGGGCATTTAAATTTTCATAGTTTGAAGATTCTAACATCAAAAGCATTAGTTTTTGGTTTACCTAAGGTTGAAGAGCACAAGGAAGTTTGTGAAGAATGTGCTAAAGGAAAACATGCAAGAGAGAAATTTCTAAAAGGCAATGCATGGAGGGCCCATTATCCACTCCAATTAGTTCATTCAGACATTTGTGGTCCTATGCAGACAAAAAGTTTGGGTAAGTCATTATATTTCATTACTTTTATTGATGATTACTCACGACAGTGTTGGGTTTATTTATTGAAGACCAAGGTGAAGCTCTTGAGACATTCAAGAGGTTTAGAGCTCTTGTAGAAAATGAAAAAGGGTGCAAAATCAAATGCTTAAGGACTGATCGTGGAGGATAATTTTGTTCAAAAGCATTTCAAGGTTATTTTGATATGCATGTCATTAGAAGACAACTCACCACTGCATACACACCTCAACAAAATGGTGTAGCTAAAAGGAAGAATCGTACAGTGGTGGAGATGGCATGAAACATGCTACAAATAAAGGGATTAAGTAATTCTTTTTGGGTAGATGTAGTTGCTACAACATTATATATTCTCAATCAGAGTCCCACTAGTGCACTTGATAGGATGACTCTGTATGAAGCCTGGTATGAGAAAAAGTCAAATGTTAATTATTTCAAAGTTTTTGGTTGCTTAGCCTATGTTCATGTTCCTGATCAAAAGAAACAAAAGTTAGATCCCAAAAGTGAGTCATTTATTTTTGTTGGATATAGTGAGGAAATTAAGGCTTACAGGTTATATAATCCTCTCAGTAATAAGCTTATTGTGTCAAAATATGTGATTTTTTATGAAGGGGGACTTTATGGTCATCAAAAAGGCCATATGGAGAAGTCAAAATCTATTTTAAATGAAGTTATTATGGATGATATTGATCATGGGCAGCCCACTAATATTTCTATTCTAAGTGCTACAAATCCACCAAGTGGCCCTTCATCTAGTTGTTCAATTCCAAGTGTAAGTCCAAATTCAAGTCCTAGTTCTGCAAGGAAGGTAAGAAGATTGAGTGACATTTATCAAAGGAGTTCAAATCAAGCACATGAAGAAAATCCAAGAGGAGAGACACTGAATTTTGATTTACTTACCAAGGCTTATTTTGAACCATCATATTTTGAAGATGCATATACTAATGAGGTTTGGATGCAAGCAATGCAAGAAGAGATGGATTCTATTCACAAGAATGACACTTGGAACCTTATCAAGCTTCCACATGACAAGAAGAAGATTGGCACCAAATGGGTCTATAAGACTAAGTGTAACAGTGATGGAAGTGTTGAAAGGCATAAAGCGAGATTAGTTGTTAAAGGCTTCACACAAAAGTATGGCATTGATTAATAAGAGACATCTGCACCAGTAGCAAGATAAGAGATTATTAGAATGATGATTTCATTAGCAGCTCAAAATAATTAGAGCATCCATCATATGGATGTGAAAAGTGCCTTCTTGAATGGGTTCATAGAAGAAGAAAAATATGTGGAATAGCCCCAAGGTTTTGAAGTGCAAGGAAAATAAAATCATGTCTACAAGTTAAAGAAGGCTTTGTATGGCGTCAAACAAGCACCAAGAACATGGTATGCTAGGATTGATGGATATTTTCAAGATAATAGCTTTCAAAGAAGTAAGAGTGAACCTACCCTTTACTAAAAACAAGAAGGTAATGATATTATGATTGTAAGTTTGTATGTTGATGACTTGTTGTATATGGGTAGCAGTTCTATGATGAAAGATGAATTCAAACTTTCCATGATGAATGAATTTGAGATGAAAGATTTAGGCCTCATGAAATATTTTTTAGGAATGGAGGTTTATCAAAGGGAGAATAAAATTTTCATTTGTCAAACAAAGTATGCTAAAGATATGTTGAAGAAATTTGATATGGTTGATTGTAAACCAGTCTCCACTCTAGTTGCTCATGGAGTTGTGTTGTATAGAAATGATGGTGCTGAAAGAGTTGATGAGACAACCTTTAAAAGTATTGACGTAAGTTTAATGTTTTAAACTCATACAAGACCTAATATTACTTATTTAGTTTCACTTATTTCAAGGTACATGATAGAGCCATCAAAAATACATATGAAGGTAGCCAAGAGAATTTTGAGGTATGTGAAAGGCACTCTAGATTTTGGTATTCATTACTACACTTATAAAAGGTTTAATCTTGTTGGTTTTAGTGATTCTGATTGGGGAGGTATTTTGGATGACCGAAAGTCAACATATGGAAATTTTTTTCTTTTGGTTCTAGTTTGATTACTTGGAGCTCAAAGAAGCAAAGTATAGTTGTCCTTTCTTCTACAGAAGTATAGTATGTTGCAGTCACTTCAGTAGGGACACAAGCATTATGTCTTAGAAAATGTCTTGAAGAAATTGGAGAGATTCGTGTTCAGCCCACAGTTATTTTTTGTGATAACATTAGTGCTATTAAATTGGCCAAGAATCCAGTCCATCACAACATGACAAAACATTTTGATTTAAAGCATCATTTTATCTGAGATTTAGTGCAGATGAAGGTAGTATAATTTAAATACATCAACACTAAAGAACAATTGGCATATATCTTCATGAAAACAGTTGCAACAGATCAATTTTTGACGCTCAAAGATCAAATTGTGAGCCCGCTCAGCATCAAGGGGGAGTATGTTGAAAAGTGATGCTGAAGTGCAGTTCACTCAATTCTATTTTTAGACTATTAGTGTAAATTTAGTTCGCATGAATAGTTTTTTGTGGAGCTAAATTTAGATAATTAGTTAATTTTTAGTTAATATATTTTTTAGAAAAAATAAAGCCTTAGAAAGGCTAGAGTTAGTTTTAGTTTCTATTACATGCAAATTATTATTTAGATAAATTTAAAATATTTTATTTAATAATTAGAAAAGCATGTTCACATGAAATTCTATTAATACATTGTAATTGATCTTTATTTTCAAGAATAAGAAGAAGAAGGAGAATGATTCCAATTTTTTGAAGAAGTATTTTTTATTTTTGCAACTCTTATCTCTTTTGTATTATGAATATTGCATATAGTTGGATATAATTTAATTTTATTTAAAAATTCTACAATTTGAAACCCACATAGAGAAGTGCAATGAAAAAAATGAGCATATGCCATTGCCATGTAGTGTAGGCACAACTGTAAGCCTATACTGCATTATGCGTTGTTTATGGACTAGTTTATTAGATGAATCCCACTAATAAATCATGACAAAGACAAGTAAGGAGTTAGAGAGGCTGGAGTGGATGAGGCATTGATGATCACATCAGCAAAGAAGTATGGAGAATCGAGATTACAGTCTGCAATGCATCTAGGTGCAAATTAATGGATCTATCACTTCTGTGACCATGACAGATTTTAACTGCTCATTAGTAGCAGATAAGCCATGTCATCAACTACATAAAGATTATGGTCACTTGGCCTTGCAACGACCAGCTTGATAAGCTCTCCATTATTATAATATTTTTGTTAGAGATAAAACCAAGCGGCGATCAGATGAGAGAAGATAATTTCAAAATGAAGTCATTTTGTTTTCTAAAAATTTTTAGGGGGTTTTCTATTACATGATTAATGTATGAGCTTCTTTGTTGAGATCTTTGTGGTGCATGTGGTTGTGATTTGGGAGATTCTATTAATTGACTAAAATTTTATTGGGAGATCCACCTTTGATCTTTTGTTAATTCTATTTGGATCTAATGTTTAAAATAAGGTTGAAGTTTTCATGATTAAAATAGAGGTGAGACTCCATCTTGAGACATAAAAAACATTTAATTTTAAAGCCAAGAGGTTGGGGGTTCAAATCTAGGGCGTTGGATTTCTTGATGAATAGGTTAGTCAACAGTTCAAATCCCACTTTCCCTCTTCTCCTTTGCAAGTAGTTAAAATGTAAAATGCAAAATCATTCAAATTCAGTTTGATTTAGACTGGACTATTATTCAAATAATGGATATTGGTTAATGTGAAATACATCGTTCAGCATATGGTAGTAAACAAATTTGTTTACTGAAGAATATTAGCATGGTGCTGAATTTCACAAAAAATTGTTTCGTGAATTATATTAGTATGGTGCTAAATTTCACAAAGACTAATTCAGTAGACATTGCAGTAAAGTTAGTGTAAAGCAGCCAGCCTCCCCTTTCACAATTTTCTAGCAACATAGTTGGCTATCCCTATTTAAAAGTTTTGATGCTATATTCAAGAAATTTAAAATTTTCTATGCTGATGATGGGTTCTGTAAAAAGACCTAAAAGTGAGAGCTAAAATCACCTATGTATTTGATAAAAGAAGACACACACTATGACACACTACCAAATATCACTTAAAAAAACAAAAATATTGTTACTATTTTGATAAATTTTAAGTTAATTCTTGTTTATTATAAGACACATGGTTAGGATTCATGACCATTCCCGCCAGAGCTTGTGTAATTGGCTCAGTCACGTTCTTCCCTATAACAATACTATCTCTAATAATTGAATATATTATAATTAAGATAAAATATAATTGCATTCATATCAATATTAATTTTATTGTTATATCATTTTGTTAAATAAAAATATATATTTTTAGATTTATATAAAAATTATGAAAGGTAAAAATGAGAAATGAACGTCACATACAAGACAATATTAGTTATAAAATCATCGTAAAAAAATTTCTTAACGAATAAAAGTGACCGTCAAATTTAACCCCTGCTGAACACTACCTTGTATTGCAGATATTTAGTGAGAATAACTTGATAAAGTATTTGTCCACTGCACATTGTCATATGTTGGCCGCACCACTTGCATCCAAAGAAAATCTATTAGACACGGTCAGAACGGTCTTTTCCAGGATTGTTTTTCTGCTGCCACACAACGTAGTTCAACACTACTTACTAGAGGTTTATTCTTTGTTATAGGTGCTATGATGATTTTTATTTTGATCGTGATTCAGTTATAAGATTTTCTAGTTTACGCGTAGACTTTTGCATATATATATATATATATATATATATATATATATCCTAAGGTTCAAAAATATCTTTATTATATAATTAATTTTAAACAACACTATTTAAAATTTAATATTTTTTTATATAATCTAATATTTTCACTATGTAATTTATGTCATATGCCTATGGTTTTTAGAGGCACTTTTGATGGAATTCTTTTGTTGCAAATTATTGTATAGTCTATTTTACGTCAAACTTTTCTTTTTTTATTTCACAATTAATATTTCAATTTTTTTAATTTCTCAATTAGTATTTTGAATTTTGAAATCTTTGATTGATAGGGAGAGCATAGCATTTATGTAATGAAAATTGCACCATCAATCATTTTTTAGTTGACTTTTGATGTAATTCACTTCAAATTAAATTTTCTTCAAATATTTTGGTCAACAAATGTATGTATATATATATATATATATATATATATATATATATATATATATATATATATATATATATATTATATTTTAATTATTAAATATTTGAAAATTATTATTCAATTTAAATGTAATTAAATATTTTTATCTTTTTATAAAAAGTAATTGGAATATATATATATATATATATATATATATATATATATATATATATATATATATTCCAATTACTTTTTATAAAAAGATAAAAATATTTAATTATATTTAAATTGAATAATAATTTTCAAATATTTAATAATTAAAATATAAATATATAATAAATTTCTTTATCTTATAAAATAGACATTTCATACAATTGTGTTATTTATTTACATTATTTAATCAAAAAAAGAAAAAAACTACATCACAAACAATAAACAAGAAGATATTCTATATTATATTATATCTCTGCTTTTAAATATATTCATAAAAAATTAGATTAAATTATTAAACAATTTTATATAAAAATTTGTAGATGTAAATGATTTCAACTCAAAAAATTATATATTTATTGAGTTAATATTGATACCCATCCTCATCTTCTTCATTATCTTCATTCTCATAATAATCATCATCACTACCACAACCACCACCACCACCATTAGCATCTTATTTAATATTCACATTGTCACCTTCATCCTCATCTCCATCTTATACATCTTCAAAATTTAAAAATTTATTTTTTATGAAACAAATACAATTTTATAACAAATTTAAAATAAATTAATATTTTAATTGAAAAACATGAATATAAATTAAAAAAATAAGTAATACATGATCGTCTACAATAGAAGGCACCCACTTTTTCCTTAATAACAAATAAATTTAATCAATGAAGCTATTAATTTCATAAATAAAACTTAGACTCAAATTTGTAAACATTCGTAAACCTTATTAATCAAAATATGGTCTTAAAATTATAAATTTGTATTTAATTTATTGAAAATTTTATAACATTTTGGTTGCCTTCCATAACATCATTGTGTCTAGGGCGTCTTGTAAAACCATCCTTTTATTTCTACTTTGAAGTGATAATCAAGAAAAGTGATTTAGAATTTGGTTTCCATAAAAATAGATATAATTATGTAAAAATGAATAATTATTAGTAGTTGTTTTGAAGGTGTAAGGAACGTTGAAAGAAATGTATATTTAGTTTTCATATTTTTTTACATAAGTAATTAATTTTTAGATTGGTAATACTAACAACTTCTTAATCATCTTATAATTGTTTGCTAAGTATTTTAAATTTGTATAATGTGGACTCTCTTTGCTATATTGAAATTAAGCCTATCAACTTTGCCTAACACCTAGGGTCAATCACCAATCAACCATTATTTACTCTCAACTAAGGATTTTTATATCATAACATTCAAATTGTAACCCAAATTATGTCACTTTATGAACCCATGTGGTCTTTACTTTGTAAAAGCTTTGGTACTCACTTCAACTATAATGAAAACAACAAGATAGAGGGTCAAGATTTAAATCACCATGCACTGGTTTAGTTTGTGATGGCTTGTATTCTTCATGGAAAGAGATAGCATCTTTCCCTAATCTCTATGTCAAAATTACAACTCCCTTGATTAAAGTTAGGAGACATATGTGTTGGTTAAATTCTATCATTTTCTACTAATAAAATAAATTATGCATAGTTTTGTTTGGATACTAGATCAATGTTAACTCATACATGGATGCAAATCTTGTAGAACTATTTTGTGAAATGTCAATCATGATAGATGCATAAATTATTAAGAGACACCCTATCCCTATTTGTAATGTTGATGCATATCCTCATTTACCCACTAAGTCTGAGTAATAATGTGGCCTTTTAAGACCAATTCACATTGTGACCACTATTTTTTTAAAGCATTTTTCTCATTGCTTCCTCTTAAATGTGGTATAGTAAACCCTAGTGAAAAGAACACAAAGTCCCCATTTTTTTCATAGAGTATCAAGGCCCTTTTCTTCTCATTACCACCTTCGGCTGTCCATATGCTTTTCAGGTTCATTTCACTGAACTAGATCCCCTTTTCTTTGTATCGAGTCATCCTCATTTGGATGAGTTTCAATCTTTGTGGATTCCTTTGATCTTGAGCTTTCCCTTGAGATCAAAAAAATTGCAAAGGCACATTAATAATTTTGTGCATTTATTAAAACCCAAACATTAAATTATGATGCAAGTTTTGAGGATGCATTGTAAATGTGTCAGGGAAGTGGTGGTTACATATAGCTATAATAGATTATATTATAAAATATAGTTTTCATGATTTTTTTGGAAGTGTTTTCTTTTCAATTATGGAGTATATTCTCCTATTAAGTGTAGGATGTGGACATCCCCTATTAATTGAGAATTAAACCTAATAACTCTCCCTTCCACCTATAATTGATTGCCAATCGACCACTATTTCTCTCAATTGATGACTCCTCTGCCACAACATTCACATTGTATCATGAATGATCCCCCCTTATGCAGTATTTTGAGCATGAGATATAAATATGATAGGGAAGTGGTGGAATGTGTACACACACACACACACACACACACACACACATCACTAATATACCTATATTAATAATAATATAGTGCCTTATCTTATTTTTTATGTATATTATTTATGTTTACATAATAATTATAATAGTCACACATCACTAATATAATAATAATAATAATAATAATAATAATAATAATAATAATAATAATAATAATAATAATAACAACAACAACAATAATAATAATAATAATATAGTGCCTTATCTTATTTTTTATGTATATTTTCTATGTTTACATAATAATTATAATACACTATATTAAAAAATATAATGTTTGTGTTTTTTTCGTAATCATTTTATTTTCATTGATGGAGTATATTCCATTTTTAAGTATACAATATGGACACCCCCAACTTCCTAAGAATTAAACCTACCAAATCTCATTGCCACCTAGAAATGATCACAAATTGACCAAAAGTTATCTTAGTTGGTGACTCTTCTACTGCAACATTCACATTATATCACAAACAATGCCCACTTATGTACCCATATGGCATACACATTACAAAATCTTTAGTACTCACTTTAACCATAATGAAAACAACAATATGGACTTATAAACCTTAATTTATTACCCTCACATCACTAAAATTGCATTCTTCATTTGATGCACACATTAGACATGGAGTCTTTTTGTAATAAAATAGAAAACAGTTAATAAAAGATGCCACCACCTTGGAAGATACAAACCCATCATAATGTGTGTAGTTTATGTAAATCAAATAATTGCCCTAAAGGTGGGGTGCATGTGTATAATATGGATTGTCTAGTGTATAATATTACTTAAAATACCTTATCATTTCCCCTCATCATCACAATTTGATAAAGGCTAAGGAAAACGTATTTGGGTTATTCTGGGAGGTGGCATTGGATTTGATAGAGGTTTAGGTTATGCTACAGGTCTTCATGGCAATTTTGATGGCCTTAGTTGTAGTAGTGAGCACTAAAGTTTTTTAATATTTGGGATTTCTTGGAATGTGTTTTATTTTCAATATTGGATTATATTCTCCTATTAACCATATGATGTGGGCACCCCTAGTTGTAGGGATCATCCAATGAGGAGCCAACACATCAAACCCTTCCACCCCTAGTGTCAAATTAATCATCTGTTGAGTTAGTCACAAAACACCAATTGCGTTACTTACATTAACATGTATTACAATATAAGTATTTAGGCAAGTGATGAATAAACAAGATGAAATACATAACCTCAATGCATTTCCTCCACATTATCATCATTACATTGTTGATTCTATCCACACATTGAATGTCATGTCTTTTCATAATCTAATACAAAATATTCAATAAAAGATGTCATTTCCTTGAAGTTAGGGCATGTGTATGATATTTGCGCTCTCATGTACAATGTCACATGACATACTTTGTGATTTCCCCTCGTCATAACCATAAAACACATTTTTAAATCTTTCACCACTGGCAAGATTTGTGTTGCCTTGTTGTAATTTCTCAAAATTATTAATATAAGTAAATATTATTATAATATTAATATGAATAAATTATCTAGTAATAATAATAATAATAATAATAATAATAATAATAATAAATAGTTATAATATACTATTATACATAATAAGAACATATATTATATGTGATATTGTGTACTATATATATATATATATATATATTCCATTTGAGAACTTTATCGATTAGGTCAGTGACTTCTTGAAGTTTCAAGATGCGCATGGTTGGTATAATTAAAAACATGAAATAGGTTACATGTGTCATGCTATACAATTATTGCGTTGAAAACCCATCAATGGGAAAATTAAAAATTGGGTTCTTTGGTCTAAAACTAACCATTCTGAATTTGTTTTAATCGCTCTCCAAATCCTAGGAAAATAAAGTGAATGCATAAAATGTTTTAAATGTATTGACTCCTTTTTACATTAATCCATTATAGTTTTTTGTATGAACCTATTATGTAAGGGTTTTGAAACATGTTTTTGATTTGCAGGAAAGCTTAGTAAAAGAAGATATCATCAATATGAAGATTTCCTGAAGACATTGATAGGGAAAACAAAAGCATTAAATTATTAAAAATAATTTTTTTAAAAAAACTTATTTTAGTATTACCAAATTTTAGCAAAATGTTTGAGGTCGATTGTCATGTTTCATTTACAAAAATTGGTGTTGTGTTGAGTCATGAAGGGAATCCAATAGCATATTCTAGTAAGAAATTAAATGAGGTAAGAACAAAGTATTCTACGGATGATGTTAAATTTTATGCCACTTTACAAGCATTAAGATATTGGAAGCATTACCTACTGCCTAAGAAGTTCATACTATCTATGGATCATGAGGATTTGAAGTATGTGAACACTCAAAACATGTTAAATTGTAGGTATTAAAAGTGAGTTTTTCTCTTGTAGGGTTATACTCTTGTGTTGAAGCCCAAATTAGGAAAATACAATTAGGTAGCTGATGCTTTGAGCAGGCAAGTGGGGTTGATAACTATTATGGTGATTGAAGTAGTTTAATTTGAATTTATTAAATAAGTATATGATACTGATCTATATTTTGGAAAGATAGTTTAGCAATGCAGTAATCCATTGACAGGTGATACAAGTAATGTTTATAATTAATATATTATGAAATATGGTTATGTCTTCAAAGGGAAAAAATTATGTATTCCAATTGGGTCTCTGAGAGACAATATAATAGGATAATTACATAGTGGTAGTTTGGTTGGACATTTTAGTAAGACAAAGACAATAGATTTTGTGGAGGAGAAGTATTTTTGGCTGATAAGATATGTTGCAAAGTGTATGATATGTTAGGTGGTCAAAGGACATGAAAAAAATATATGGTTGTACATATCAGTGTCGATTCCAATAGGACCACAAACATATTTGAATATGATTTTTGTGTTAAGATTAAAAAATACGTAGAGAAGTAATGATTCATTTTTTTGGTGTAGATAAATTATCTAGGATGGTTCATTTTATTGCATGTAATAAAGCCAATGATGCCACTAGAATTGTAGAACTATTTTTACAAGATATTATGATAATTCATGGTGTTCCAAAAACTATTATACCAAATAAGGACACAAAATTTCTAATTCATTTTTAGAGGACTTTATGGTGGAAGATGGGGACTAAGCTACAATTCAATATTGCATACTATCCTAAAAAAACTGGACATACAAAAGTTGTAAATAGAAGCTTGAAAAATTTATTGAGATGCATAGTTAAAGAGAACCACAAGAAATGGGACTTGGCTTCACTAGAAGCTGAGTTTGCATATGACAATTTAGTGAATAGATCAATTAGTAAATCAAAATATTAGATTTTTTATGGGATAATTCCTATGAGTGTTTTAGATTTGGTTATATAATAAGCTAGTGATGATGTAAAATCTTTTTTAGAACATATACAATAGTTACAATAAGTAAGAAGAAAGTTGTAGAAATGTAATGAAAAGTATAAAGCAGTAACACATGTCAAAAGAAGGTTAAAAAATGTTTGAATAATGAGATTTAATTTTGGTTTACTTAAATAAAGAGATATTTCTGAAAGGCACATATAACAAGTTTAAGTATAAAAAATTTGGACTACATAAAATTATGAATAAAATCAATGATAGTGCTTATGTGATGAGCTTACGAGATAATTTTTATATCTCTCTAGTGTTTGATGTTTCATATTTATATGATTTAAATGGGAAATATGGTGAAGGTGAATAATATGAAGAAGTATATTGGCAGCAATAGATGCCAAAGAAGAAGATAGAAAAAATAGTACAGGTTCCAGATAAGAAGATAGCAAACACAAGGCAAGGAAGTTATGACATAGATTTAGTATAGTGGCAAGGATTGCAATAGGAAGGAAACACTTGGATTAAAGAATGGGCATTGAATAATATTGATAATAACAAATGGTATAAGTAAAATGAGATTAAATTGAATGAGTTGATTTATTTCAAACCCGAAGACAATGATGCTGAAAAAGAGGCCAAATTCTTGGAGGTCATAAATTTTGATCCATAATTCTATTTGAGCCTATATTCATGAAAAAATAACTACCTCAAAAATTTCAATGTAGACATAACCTACCCTTCTAGGCATGGGACACTTTTCATATTTTTTTGATGCCATACATGACAATCTGAGGGGTTGAAATTGTAATTTTATTTTAATTTCAGGACTTTTTTAAAATTTAGAAATTGTCTATTTTTGTAACTAGACTTGAACTTCAATTTAAATTCATTTGATTTTTTAATTTTGATATTTAGTTTATTTTTAGAGATTTTTAGACATACACATGCTTGCATGTGAATGTTTCTAAATGTAGCAGTTGCTAAAAATAACAGGGTGAGTTTTATTTATTTTTAGAGTTCCAAATCTTACATGTCAACTCCAATTTTGAGTTGAGGCTTATTTATGCATAGTTTTTAATTATTTGAATCATTAAACACAAATCCATACTAGTTATTTTTCAAAATCTTGGCTTATTAGATTTTTATTTGTCTTGATAGTATTTAGGGTCATTAAATTAAATGGAAGGGTAATACATAAAGAGACTAAGCAGAGTTAAAACTGATATTAATGAAGATATAATATAATAAAATATTAAAAAAAATTCAAACTATAATGAATCGATCCCACCCCATTCTTTATGTACCCTTTAATGTGTGCACTAAGAGATATTAATGCATCAACAATCTAATTTAAATGTAAATAAAGTGAAAAAAACCTTAGGTATCATGTGTATATAAAAACATCTAAGATTGGTTTATTCAATATAAATATTAGAGAGTGGTTTCTTCAACAATAAAATCACATAATAGTTTCCAACTAAGAAGCCTATTGTAGGGTTTCCTTCATAAAAACATAAAATAGCGTTTTCCTTAATGAAAACATCATTGAATATAAAAATTTGATGACAACGTCAAAAACACATTCAATCAATGAAAAGATATGTAAAATACTAAGATAAATCATAATCATAGTTTGTATTCAT
Source organism: Torreya grandis (assembly GCA_037957365.1). Classification (NCBI taxonomy): domain Eukaryota; kingdom Viridiplantae; phylum Streptophyta; class Pinopsida; order Cupressales; family Taxaceae; genus Torreya; species Torreya grandis. Next base: position 416,096 of record JARHVA010003960.1, read on the forward strand.
GGAAATAATCAAGAGTAATGATGTATGTTCATCATAACATATATAAGTAAGATCATGATCAATCAGTAATATTTATAATTCATCATTAGATATGAATAGATTTAAAATCATCATATTAATGAGAAAAAGTAGAAAATAAAAGTAGTGAGAGAGAATACAATTTATAATGTGATCAAAATAATGCTAAATATAATACATACATATAACATAAACACTGACAATTTAATTAAAAATAAAAAATAAAAGAAATCGACATATAATAAAAATAATAAAACTATATTTTAAATGGAATATCCTTACCATCATAAAATAAATAAAGAATAATCTTGATATATATTATAAAAAGGTCCCTACCACAACAAATTTATCATAACTGGTAAAATGAGGATGAATGTAGGAAATACAAATTGTGTTTGAAATACACAACTACATGTAAAATACTATTAAAATGCACATCTGAAGATAATTACAAGCTACACATTCCATAACTGACCAATCCTTTGAAACATATAAGATGACCTTAACTTAAAGCTCACATGGAGTTCGACAAAGTTTGATTCTTACATACGATGCCACTTTGTCATTGTCACGGCCTCACAGTACCATTGAATCTAAAGCCAGAAGAAAAAAAGGATCGATGTGCTTCTATGGGGCAATGTGATTGTGCCAAACTGCATGATACTAGCCGTTTGTTTCATGGAAAGGAATTTAGCTTTGGGCACCAAACTAGCATATAAAACGGCAATTAATGCCGAGGAAGCCTAAAATCACATTTAATTTGAGAGGAAAAAATAAATTATCATGATGATCATGCAAATTTTTAATTAAGATGCAAATGGCTGTGATCCCAAAAAAAACTTGTCTGTCGTAGTAGATTATTAAATTGTGGCTTGCTCTTACCGATGACTATGTAATGCAAACCGTGAATAGGTTAGGGGACAACAAATACAAGGGAAAATCCTCGCCAGGTAACTAATACATAAATTATTCTTGAAAGCAGCAATGGCTATAGGGATTAACTGTGAATCCCATATATGATCATAGGGGAAAATTAAACTTCCGAATGCACAGATCCACATTGATCTCTCCATGTGGCACATAGTCAAGTCTACGTGACTTAACTTAATTTTCCTCCATACCAATGTTATAGCCATCCTTCTATTGCCTGTCATTTTAACCTTCACGATTACCTCTAAATGCTTCAACGTAAAGCTAAGATGTCTTGGAATGTTCTTAGTAACAGTATAAATGGATTGGATCATGAAAATAGTATATCCTTAAGTATAGAGTTATAACGGTGATTGTCATAACAAAACATGACCAATCATATATAGCAGTTTTAGTTTATCTAAAATTATCATCAGATGGGTTAGAAGTCGAATATAAAGTAGTGACATAGTTTTGAATCTCTAAAGGTTTTCGGATGTATCTATACATGTAAATAAAGCGTATGGTAATTATAATTTAAATATATTTATGAGATAAATCATGGAGACTTAATGCAGAAATAGATAATACATGGTATAAATTTGTGTGATATAAATCACTAGTAAATAGTAACAGTGAATTTTTCTAAGTAGAAAAATATTTATATAAATGTAAATACTCACATAAATATAAAATCATAGTGAATAACTCATGAACATGAAAACATACGTAATGTTATTTTAGTTTAAAATAACATGGAAACGATATGGTAATGACATGCAATGAAGGATACTCTAACACAAATTATACATGAATCCACAAGATATAGTCAATGTACCCACATATAATAGAATATGATGTATAAAAAAAACTAATATTCGATGGTTATCATGATCAAAAACATCAAATACGCATGAATAAAATAATGGTAGTCTACATATGCAGTCAATGTCATCATTAGATATAGAAAATCATAATATACAAATGAATTCTTTGTATAATAAGTATAAAAAATAAAAAATCATTTATAAATAGTCTATGTAACATAAAACGATTAATGTAATGCCATTTAAATATATAACCTACATAAGGTATATCAAGTTGTCCGTAACATGGGCATGCTTGTAAGTTGGAAAAGTTTTCCAGGGTGTGACAAAATTCACACATTTATATATCCATATCTCATATGTAATATGCATGGCATATGTGTATTTCATGTATACAATGAAAATAATGTTCATATAAGATGTATGTATGTATATGTACCATAAAAACAAGTCATTTATATATATTTATTTTTTATTTTTTGAACATTTTAAAAAACATCATTTTAAATTATTTTAAATGAAAAGACACTTATTAAATGAAATAAAGCCAAGATAGGATATAAAATATAGTAATACAACAAATTTTAAGATTCAATAGCATATGTCAACACATAGTATACACTAAATGTGGTAAATAATTATTCTTGAATATAGCATGTGTTATGTTTCCATTGTATAGTAAATCCATGTCTCAACTTAATATGTTTTTAAACTTAAAATAGATGTATGCTGCTAATCGGTAAGATTCATTGTGCGAATGCAATAATATATGATGGTAAAGAAGATATGTGATCATGTAAGCTCAACATGTATCTTTTCAAAAATAAGCATAAACAGTCAATATGTAGAAATGGAAAAATAGTATGTTGCATTGAGGTGTAACATTCCTCAATAATTTTTAAAATGATATCACTGTGATTTAAATTATTTATATACATATGCCATCATAGTATAGCTAATTGGAATGTTTAAATAAAGACAAAAAGTCAAAATATAAGGAAAATAAAAGATGAAAATAATTCGAAAAGAAAGGGATATAAAAATGAAAAAAAAAACAACCAAATATTTACGTTTTTATATATTATAATTTTAATAAATAAATAAATAATTCAACTAAAAATAAACTGATCAATCATGAAAATAATAGGAAACTATGTAAAATAAACAACAGGTTATGTATCAAATGATGAAAACTACACATGCCTATGTGTGGCATGTATAGTAATACTATCATAATACGATAAATATTTAAAAAAATAATATATAGAGTCTTCATTATAATCAAAATAACTATGTATGTAATGTAGATGTTTAGTATTCAAATGATGCAGAAAAAATAAGTCAAATTTTCAGAGGCTATAACTCTTAACTCATAGCTCCAATTGAGCTCTTCTATACGTCAAAACAATCATGTGAAAATTTTTGATTTTACCCTAAGGGGAATTTTTACCTTAGATTTGATTTTTATATTTTTTGGAGTCCACGAATGATCATCTAAGGGTATGAAATTAATGTTTAATGGTTTTTTTTTGATAATTTTCTATTTTTTATTTTTTTATTTTTTTGGAACCAAACATCAAATTTAGTTTAATTTCATCTAATAGGCTTATTATATTATTTAGAGTGTTTCGAGATATTTTTAGATCCTTGTGCACTTTCATGCAAAACTTACTATAAATAATGGCTGATAAAAATAGACATTTTTTTCTATATTTTTTTTGTTTTTAAGTTTTTTTCATGTCAACTCTAATCTCTGAGTCAAGGCTTATTTCAGCATGGTGTGGGTTTATAAATATTTCATGTTGTTCAATACGAATCGATTCTAAGTTATTATTTTAGATCTTGACCTATTGGTAATTTTATTTGTCTTGTTAGTTTTCAGGTTCATTATCAAAGTAACATGTGGACTCTGTTGCATGTTAATGGGCCATAATACTATCAAGATGGTAAAATTACCAATAGGAAAAGATCATGAATAATAAATAGTATTTATTCATATTAAATGAATCATATAATTAAAAATCATGTATAAATAAACCTTAACTCAGAATTGGAGTTGACATAACAAATTTAAAACTGTAAGAATAAATAAAACTTAACCTATTATTTTTAGCAGATAGTATTTTTGGTATGTTTTGCATGTAAGCATGCATATCTCTAAAAATATCCAAAATAACCTAAACAATAAAATTAACCTATAAAATGAATTTCCATTGAATTTCATGTTTGATTACAAAAATAGATCATTTTTAAAGTAAAAAAAATGAAAATAAAATTAAACTATAATTTAGGTCCCTTAGATGGTCATGTATGGCCTCTAAAAATATAAAAAAATATCCCATAACTTTAAGCACGGGTTATGGACGAATTGAAATTTTTGAGATGATCATTTTGGCATAAGATGGGATCAAATAGAACTATGGATCAAAAATTATGTTCTCTAAAATTTTAGCCTTTGTTTATGCACTATTCTTATCTAGTCAAAAATAACTCAACTCCTATGAGTTGATCTAATTTTACCATTTCCATTTATTCTTGTAAATCTTATTCAACTCCTATTGTATAATCCAAGTATTGTATTTTTGCAACAATCCTTCCCATTGTATTAAATACACGTCATAACTTCCTTGCCTTGTGTTTATTATCTTTTTATCTAGAACTAGCATTATCTTTTATTTTTTTTCTTTGGTACATGTTGATACTAGTATACTTCATCTTATTTACCTTTACCATCCTCTCCATAAAAATAAAAAAAATCTAAAACATTAAATATTGGAGAGATATCAAATTTATATGGTAAACTCACCTCATAAGCATTATCATTTATTTTGTTCACAATTTTGAATTGTTCAATTTTTTTGTACTTTAAGCTGTTATATGTGCCTTTTTAAAATATCTATTTTCTCAAGTAAATCATCACTAAATCTCTATTTTCAAATATACTGTACCTTCTTCTGACATCTTTTGTTATTTTATACTTCTCATTACTTTGTTTCAACTTAATTAGTACTTCTTCTTTTAAGTATTGTATATGATGTGTAAATGCTTCTACATAATCACTAACTCATTCTCTGATTGTTAACTACACTAAATCTAGAAAAATCATAGTATGTCTCTTATAAATAATTTAAAATTTTGATTTACATGTTGATATAAACATTGAACTATTATATGAAAACTTATCTTTTGGTAAATCCAAGTCTCATTACTTTGCCTTCTCTCCAACTATGTATCTAAACAAATTTTCTAAGCTTTTGTTTACAACTTCTATCTATCGATCTATTTAGAGTTGCTATGCATTACTAAATTTTATATTATTCTCCATATTCATCCATAAATTTCTCTCAAAATGACTTAGAAATTTTATGTCCGTATCTAATGTAGTATTTATTGGAACAACATGCAATCTCACAATACGCTTAAAAAATAATTTTGTAACTATAGTGGCATCATTGGTTTTCTTACATGAAATAAAATGAACCATGTTATAAAACCTATCTCAAACACACACAAAAATGCATCCTTATATCTTTATTTGTTTGGTAATCCCAACACAAAATCTATACTCAAATCTATCTACGACATATTTTAGATCGGTAATGGCATGTGTGACCCTTTATTTTGTGCATGTCCTTTTTCCACCTAACACGTCTTGCAACTTAAAACATATTTTGTCACATATCTCCTCATCTTTGTCAAAAATTGATTATCCTCCACCAAAGTTATTGTCTTTATCTTATGAAAATGTCCAAACAAACCACTACAATGTAATTCTCTTATAATATTATCTCTAAGAGACCCAATTGCAATAGATAATTTTTTCCATTTGAAGACATAACCATAAGGCATAACATAATCTTCATAAATATTAATTGTATCACATGCCAATGGATTCTTGCATTACTCAAAAATCCTACCAAAATATGGATTACTATTATATACTTATTTAATAAATTAAAATATAACTACTTCATACACCATAGTAGTTATCAACCTTACTCATTTGATTAAAGCATCAACTTCCTGATTCTATTTTTTAAATTTTTGTTTCAATACAAAAGTATAACCTTAAAAAAAAGACACCCCTTTGCATGCCTACTATTTAACATGTTTTCAATGTTCACATGCTTCAAATCCTTGTGATCAATAAATAGGATAAACTCCTCAGGAACTATGTAATGCCTCTAATGTCTTAATGCTCTTATAATGGCATAGATTTCAACATCATATACATAGATAAATTTAATCTAACCTCATTCAATTTATCATTAAAATATGCTACTATATTCCTTTCTTGACTCAACACAACACCAATTCCAATAAACGAAGCATCACAATCAACCTAAAACACTCTTCTAAAATATACTAATACTAAAATAAGATTTTTTATAATATTTTTTTCAACATCTCAAATCTTCTTGTTGTTTCTATTTTCTGAATTTTTATTGGCATAACAAGACTATTAAAATTCTCAATAAAATTTATGTTAAAAGTTTATAAACCATGGAAAATTCTTACCTCTGTGACAGTCTTTAGGATAGGTTACTCAACAATTGCCTTTAATTTTTCTTTATCCATTCTTACATCATTTACTAAGAATATAAATCCTAAAAATTACCAAAATGTTCTACATAAACCTGCACTTCTTCAAAATCACGTAGAGCCTTTATTTTCTTAACAATTCTAATACCATTCTCAAATGTTGTACATTATCTTCTTTAGTATTACCAAATATTAAAATATTATCAAAATAAACCATAAAAAAATTAAAAATATATTCTGGTAACACTATGTTTATCACCCTCATAGATATATTGGGTACTTTAGATAATATGAATGACATCACCATCCACACATATAAACCATGTCTAGTCTTGGATGTTGTTTTCCACTCATCTCCTTCATGAATTAAAATTTTATAGTAAGCACTACTTAGATAAATCTTGGTAAAATACCTTTTTCCTCCAAGAACATCCATCATATCATCTAAACAAGGTATAGGAAATATATACATTATTTTAAATTTATTGATTGATCAACTATCCACACAAATCCTCTACCATCCATCTTTATTTCAAATTAGCAATGTTGGTGTTTCACATGGACTCATGCTCTCCCTTATGACACCCTTCTTCACTAATCAAATAAATTGCTTATTCAATTTTTCATGTTTTGTTCAACTCATCCTATAATCTACTTGAATGGGTAGATCTGATATTAGAATCAATTCAATATAATTTTGAATTACTATCTTTGGTGGTAAACTATATGGTAACATATTAGGTATAACAAAAACATATTCTTTCAACATAATTTCTACTTCTGTTGGTATTTTTACCATTTTTATATCTTCTTTCTTTGATGCTAAGGCATAACAATATACTATCATCTTAATGTATTTGATAAATTGTTCTACAATCAACATGCCTTCAGCCTGGCCTTATTCTTTAAGAGATAACAAAATTACCTTCATACCAACTTTATAGAAACTATATGTGTTCTTTGCTCTAACATGAAATGTTTTTCTATTAAACTTTCATGGCCTTCCCAATAATACTTGGCATGTATCCATTATTATAACATCACACCATATTTCATCCCTATAAGTTTTACATATAAAAAATTTGATTAAGAACCTTTTATCTACTTTAACTTCATTCCCTTAAACAATAAAATTTGATAAGGATTAGAAAATTTTTCACACTACAAACCTACTTTCTAAGTCATATCTCTAGATACCATATTTTCACAACTACCACCATTTATAATTGCATTACATATCTTACCTCTTGAATTGCATTATATATATGAGTTAAACATTATGTGATGTGTTGATCTTCATGTAATTGACTCATGCAAGATCTGAATAAGTATTTTCATATTGAGTCTCTTGTTCTAAGAACACCACTTGAATAGTCACTAAGTTTTAATTATTTATATATTATATTTTTAAATTTTATAAAATTTAAATGAGATAATTTTTTGTGTGAATTTTTAGGTGTGTCATTATCATCATCATTTTAGTCATCATCATCAATAATAATTTAATTTATATTTTCAAAATTTATCAATAGCTCAAGGTCAAAAAAATGTGCTTCTTGTGTTTCATAAATCTGCATGGGTCCTTCTACCTCATCTTGAAAATGCAAAAAATATCTATTTTCAAGAATATTTCTATCTAGATAAATGGTATAATTGGTAATGGAGGAAATCTAGATGATTGAGTAATGATTGATTTTGGTTTATACATTTCAATTGATTCCATTTATTTATAATATTTTAAAACTCTATTCTCCAACAAAAATTTATGAAAACATCTATTATGTAAAAATAAATAAGAATCAATGTAGATTATATGATATAAAGTCAATAGTTTGAGTATAAGGTCTAACAAGTAAAATATTATAATTCAAATGGTTGGGTATTAGTTAAAATGTAGTGAACACAAATCTAGGCTTTTCATAGCTCTTACTATGGTTTCAACATGTCATGTGAGGGATTTGACACTTTGCAACCATGAAAAAAGGTGACAGTGGATACAAATAGAGCCAAGGAAAAGAATGCAATAACCAAAAGTGGATGCAAATATGTTATTTATTCTCTCCACGATGATGAAGATTCAAAGTTGGAGGCTGCATCATGGAGATTCTAAACTCTAATTTTGTATTATTCAAAGACATGTTATAAATGGTTAGGGTATCGATAAATAAGGCTAATAACTTAGAGGGAAATGAATATGTTGATTATTTTTTCAAATCAACCAAGTTTATTATAGACATGAGAGTTTATGTATGTGATGAAGAGGATATGGTTATGTGTGTGTTGATATCTAGTTTTGGTAAATGAAGAGGATATTAATGCAATAAGATGTATAATGAATTTAATTATCATAGTAGGATGATGATCCCATGAGAATGGGGTATTGAAGAAAAAATTAGGGGAAAAGTAGAATTCTTATGTTGATGTTGTGTCCAGTGTCAACTATATGGGATTCAATCCTTTACTTATAGCAAAAGTAAATACCTATATTTATTTTAATGGAGAAAAACTACATGTATTACTAAAACTAGAGGAAGATTAATAAAATGCCAGAATGACTTGCCACTTTTCCAACTTGTGACATCTCCTTAATCTTAATGGTTAGATAAAGG
>JARHVA010003960.1:430000-502500 GCA_037957365.1 Torreya grandis
AGCGAAAGAGCCTACAGAACATAGTATGTCTAAAATAAGAATAATTTCAAAGGGAAAAATCATGATAAATATGTCAAAACATAATCAAAAAAAGGAAACCCCATAATAAAAGGTAGTTCCCTTCAACACACCATGTTATTATGATTCTAACATGGAATCATATTATGATTTTGATTAGGAACAATGCTCAGATTCCTACTGCAACAACATTCAACTACAACATAGAAATCACACTACATGAGAGATTATCATTTTTATTTTTGATATACGTCATGGTTATAGTGAGTCCCCCTTGAGAATAATTGGTTATTATGGTCCCTTCCCTTGTTCATACCTCTCTCTCTCTCTCTCTCTCTCTCTCTCTCTCTCTCTCTCTCTCTCTCTCTCTCTCTCTCTCTCTCTCTCTCTCTCTCTCTCTCTCTATTTTTACATAGTTTATTTTCATTTTCTTGTACATAGATTATACTCAAAAAACACAAAAATAATATAAAATGTCAAAATACAAAAACATTCAAATATTTCAAGAACAAAATTTTTACAGATTATTTGCATTATTATGTTTACATTTATACTACTTTCCAGATATTTCATATTCCTATCTATCCTAGTATAATTGGTTTCTAACATACACATATGTTTCACTTGTTATTATCTAGTGCTTAAATTTTTTAGATAGGACTCCATTCCACTACACCAATATAGATTAGTTATTATCTACCCACTAGGGACATTTACACTGAACTATGTTTATACATTTTATACATCTAGCCACTTGGGGGCACTTCATACATAGTTACTATAACTAGGTTCTATCTTAGATACTATACATTCCAATTTATACATTGATTTATCTTGATATTGATCATTACTTTTCATTACTCCTTTTTTTTTACCAACTATCACTAGTTATAATCAATATATATGCATCCTAGCATCTAAATAGATTTTTACTACATAGTTATACATGCTTTAATTTCTTGTTTTTCTTAGATTAGACTTGATGATGTTATAATTTTCCTATTCTTCTTTAATCTTCAAGGTCTTTAAATATGGTATTGTTCTTTGCCTCTGTGTCACTACTTTATTTGCATGCCTTGGACATGTGCCCATGTCCTTTGTGTTTGTTTTCTTATTTATTTATGTGGACATTTGAATATGTCCTTTTATGTGGCTCTAAGATAAATTTATTGTTACTTCCATATATGGACATTTGAACATGTCAATGTATGTCTTTATTCTAAGATTTAGTAACATGTGCACATGTCCCTTGTATTGTAGTCCCTTGGTATATATTTTGTGTGACTCATGTGTTTGTATGTTTTCTTCATTGTATTCTATTACAATACGACACTTTTACTTTCCTATTACACACACACACACACACACACACACACACACACACACACACACACACACACACACACAAAGTTTTTGATGCCATATGGGACCTCATGCAACTACCTTTCTTACTTGGGAGCTATAATGGACATTATGCCCCATTCTCCTATGTAGTTACTTAGATTTAATACTATACACATTTATTACATATATATTGACACTCTTGTGAAATGATATATTACAACATACATTTTAAAAAACCTAATTATGCTCAAATACATTTACATTATGATTTTATATATTTTTTACTTTATATTATAATATCATGCACATGCTCTAGATGACACATTTTATAGATCTCCTTATTTTGAGGGAAGTTCTTACACATGTTTCAAAACTAACCTTGAAATAGGGTGCATTAACAAGGGGTTATCATAGAGTTTAGGATCCTACTTTTTTTTTGACATATACATTTTAACACATAGGCTAAGTTTTAAACCTTAGAATAAGGGAAGACATAACATAACACAGACATAAAATTTAGTTTAAATCACTAAAAAATCAGACTAGGTAGACATAAACACCTAAATTTAGACATTAGAGCCATAAGGCATTATTGTCCACTATAAGGTACTCATGTCTAATAGCCCCAACTTTAGGATAGTCTAGATCATTCAGACCATTACACCAAATAGAGTATAGATTTTCATAGATACATTCAGAAGTTTGATAGTTGTGTTTAGATTTTGCTCAATTAAATTCATTTTAGCTAACATTCATACCATTTACTCATATTCAAGGGCATTATTCATGGCATGATCAATCAAAAATTTTGTTTAGTTACACAAATTTATCTATTACATAGTCATTTTAGATTCAGTATACTAGGATAATAGATTAAGGTCATGTACATGGCACATAGTTTCCATATACTTAGCTATACATAGGTTCATAATATGGAATTAAAAACTCCATGTCATTATACACTATATACACTTGTTATAACATTATAGGTTATCACCAGATATATGCCTTACTCCATATGTAGTAGTTGGTATTCTTGAGTGGCTTAGATCCACCTAATATACTTGGGTGTTCATGGAGTTGAATACATAGGTAAATTTACTCAGTTTGATTTTTTTATCACTTTGTGTAGTTCAGTTATAGATGCATACACTTCACATAGGTGGGAAATGATGGATTCATGACTTCCTTTAGTTATTGGTCCACCTACATTAAAGGGTTATAAATACTTATTATCTTATCCCAACTATTCACAAAGATCAAGATCCATCAAGAAGGGGTGGGAAATGATGGATAAAAAACCAGATTGAATTATTGAGCTACCCATATGAGGATTGAGCAAGAAATTAGATCTTTCAAAGATATTCAATGATATGATCACTATTTACATGAACACACACAAGTTGTAACAACGTTTATGCATTGGTTTGCATACCAAACAAGGTGTATTCATTTTTTTCTCTATCTTTACTCATCTTTACTCAGTTACTTTTTTTTAGCATATTCTTTTGTTTTTGATCATATCTTATTTAAGGACTAATTTTTGCATGTTTCATTATAAGATATTGCTTTGGATCATGTTTCACATACACAGACCTAGATTTTCATACTATGACTTAGATATATGGTATTATTTTCCAAGGCAAGTCTAGTTAGGCTTATTTTCACTTTATACTAGTCATTTTACTTTGCTACATTACTAACATAAATGGGGGAAAAAAGTAATCACCTAAAAGTGGTAATTGGATGCTAAGAGTGTATCTTGAGTTACTTTATTCCTAGCTTAGCCTTAAATACATCTTAGATCATTATACACACTTTTCTAGTGATTCAATAGACCTCATTCACCTTCATTTGGACTAAGATTATCCTTTTAATCCTAATCCAAATTTCTTAGCAGTATTCAAATAGGACATTAACACCACATTTGGGACACTATAAGCACATGACACTAGTTTCCCCACTTGCGAGCTGCTTTTCTTAGCCAGAGCTCTTCCCAATAGATGTAATTTTAAATGTTTTCTCCTCATAAAGTTGGCTTAAATATATTTTATTATCTGCATAATTAACACAACCCTATAAATACAAGTCTAATTCAACTTTATTCACTAGATGGAATATAGATGTAAAAGTACATTCAAACCAAAGAAAAATTGAGAAAAATTATTGGTATATAATCCCCATTCTTCCCTACCTCTAAATATTACCATCAACATCATCCCTAAGCCTAGTTTTAAAATATTTAAAACTTCAATCACATTCAAGTCATCCAAGTATAGTCTTATTTTAGCATTTACTTGTACTTGCATCATGTACTAGGTAGGACAACTACATCAGGATTGATCCCTCCTAAGAGTATTGGTATGTAGGAAACTCTCTTGAAAATGGGATGTTAAAGATGTCCAACATATTCTGCTAATGAACACACAATTAATTTTCATTCCATGCATTCAATGAGGATTAGGGTTTACACACTGAATCAGGTTTTTAGGCACAACATAGAGGTTTAGGTTTTGTACGTACATGAACAGGACCCAAAAACACAAATATAAGGCCCATAAAATAGAAATAGTCCCATAAAGGGGACACTACCACCACTAAAAGCACACTACACAAACATTTCACTACTTTTAATACTGGTCGCTACTATCTAGTGAACATAAAAACACCAGAATCCTATTTACAATACTCAAAACAACCCAAATTTAAACTTTTAGAACCCAGATCATTTGCATTAATCTATTCTTTATTTATGCCTTTTTATTACTATTTTTTAAATGTGAAATAAGGTTAAATTGTATTAAAAAAAAAATTCTTAATTATTTCATATTTATTTAACTAATTTAGACATCTTAGCCCTTTAATCTAAACATAGGATTTTTCATTATAAAACTCTAAAAATGTTAAATTATCTAAAAATTGTGTGTGTGTGTGTGTGTGTGTGTGTGTGTGTGTGTGTGTGTGTGTGTGTGTGTGTGTGTGTGTGTGTGTGTGTGTGTGTGTGTGTGTGTGTGTGTGTGTGTGTGTGCATGTGTGTGTGTGTGTGTGTGTGTGTGTGTGTGTGTGTGTGTGTGTGTGTGTGTTTGTGTGTGACTTTTATTGAAGGAAGATAAATAAATAAATCTAAAATAAAACATAAATAGGGGATAAATCTTAAGCCCTAAGACAAACTCTAAACTATAATATCGAAGGATACCTATGGTTATGTGTGATATAAAAAATGATTAGGCTCACTAATAAATTTGAATTATTTTATGTCTAAGAGATATAAAATAAAACAAACTATGTAGCTACTTAGATTAATTGAAAATATCATTAAAAACATTAGTATGAATTGAAATAGAATGATGGATAGTATAGTTTATTAATTTTAAGAAGACAAACCAATAGAGGGATGATGTACTCAGGTAAATATACTTTCATGTTACTCAAAATTCATCATTAAATCTATAAATGCTCTATATGTGCTTTGTTAGCCGTTCAATTAATAAACATGAGATTAAAAACTACATAGATATTTTTTTATAAAATTTAGATGATTACAATATTTTTCATTGTTAAGGATTACTGGATGTTTCCATGCATAGATTTATGGCCTAATATCTATGAGAGTCCTAAACATATAAACAATGTGATTATTTATTTATGCATCTCTATGATCCTATGCTAAAATTAACATATTATGTCTCTTCAATCCAAACCATTAAAATTATTATCTAAAATAAGATACACTTAAAATAGGTTTAATATTTTTTCTTAGAATGACCCCAAGAACATCCCATTAAAGTCCTTGGTATTGCGTATGTTTCAATGATATAAACATCGCTCAAGTCACACATATTTATCCTAGTTATGTGTTTGTGTTTGTTCATCATATTTATAAATATATATATGTAATGCTATATATTTATATTTTATACTTTTCACCATGTAAATTTGATTTTTTTAATTCATATTTTACCCTATGTGTTGCATTGAGCATTTTTATTTTATTTTTTAATATGTGTGTATTCATTTTTGATAATTTTCCAATGAAGTTATATGTTTTTTATAAATGATAATAAAAAACTTGAAGTAAATAATAACCTTAAAGTTTATTTTCATATAATTCTCTTTATTATTTCTAATTATGATTTATTTAATTAAATAATGAAAACATGGACTAAGTAAAATATCAATACACATAAACTTAGAGATTTCATGAAAATAAAAGTATCTACTAATTATAATTAGATAAATAAAATATCATAAGAGTTCATTTAAATAAATTTAAACTATAAATTGAAGTTTACATGCATAATAAAAAATATAAATAAATCAAAAGCTACCTAAAGCTAATGAACCCATGCAATTTTTATAAGATTATTATTTCTATAAACTTTCATCTTCTAGCATATTTTCAATGACTATTTTTATAAGTTTTACATGTAAGCTTAGATGAGTTTTAAAATATCCACATATAATACATACACTACAATTAACCTAATGGATGAATTTCAACTGAAGTTCATGTTTGGGTGGAAAAATATGTTATTTCTAAGAATGGAAATTTATTGAAACAATTATTAAAATATGATTTTGGACCCTTGGATGGTCATATATGGCCTATAAAACATTTTTAAAAATTATTTAAAAAATATAGCATGACGTATGTATGAATTATAATTTTTTATATGGTCAATTTAGTCTCTGCATCATTCTTCTTTAGTTGAAAACAACTCAGTGCCTGTGAGTTACCCTAATTGAAACCATCAAATTTATTATTTTAAATATTTTTAGGTCCCATTATGAAATTAAAGTGTTCTTTTCTTTTCTTAGTCCTTCACATTATACTAAATACTTATTATAACTTACTTTCCTTACTTACATTATCTTCTTATCTAAAACCTGCACTATCATTTCTTTATTCTTTGGTACCTACTACTACCAATTTAACTCATCTTCTTACCGTTCACCATATTTTCCATGTAAATAATATAAATATGAAACATGAAATACTAATGATATACCAAAATTATGTGATAAAATCACCTCAAAAGTATTGTCATTGATTTTATTTACAATTCTACATGGTTGAATTTTCTTATACTTTAACTTTGTATATGTACCTATTAGAAATAATTATTTCCTCAAGTAAACAATTAATAAATATACTTATTCAAATACCCTTTGACATTATTATTACATATAATACTACTTAATACTTTGCATTACTTTCTTATATGTTTCTTCTCGCTTCTTCTTGCAACTACTGTATATTCTCTACAAATGCTTCTACATCATCCCTTACTCATTCTGTCATGGGAAATTATAAAAAATATAGGACACCAATAGGGTATCTCACATAAAAAATATTAAATTGTGATTTTAATGTTGACATATTCACTATACTATTATACGCAAACATATATTATGTATATCCAAGTCCCATTTCTTGGGATTCTCTCCAACTATGCATCTCAACAATTTTCTCAATATTTTGTTTAAACATTATATCTGTCTACCTATTTATGAATTTTATACACTATTGAATTGTCATTAAGTTTCCAATCTATTCCATAGAGTCCTTAAAAAGTGAGATAATTTTTTTGTCCCTATCTGATGTAATGGTTTTTTAGAACACCATGCAATCTCAAAACATCCTTGAAAATTAGTTTTGTAATTCACATGGCATCATTAGTTTTATTAATTAAAATAAAATGAACCATATTAGAAAACCTATCTACAATTAAAAAAAAATCATTACCTCTATGTGTTCAGCAATCCTAACATGTAATACATACTCAAATCTTTCCATGATCCTCTTGGAATCGATAATGGCATGTACATCATTGTGTTATGTGCATGGCCTTTATCCCCTTGGAATATTATACATATTTAAACATACCTTTCCACATTTCTCTTAATTTTGGATAGAAATGCTTCTCCTTCACCAAATATATCATCTTAGCCTTACCAAAATGCCTAGATAAACCACCACTGTGTAGTTATCTTATAATATGGTATTTTAGAGACTAGTTTCCTTTGAAGAGATAACCATTAAATATAATATGGTCAAAATGAACACTACATATCTTACCTTATAATGTATTACTTAATTGCGAAACTATATTTTCAATATTTGGATCAATTTCATATAATTCATTAATAACTTCAAATCTAACTACTTCACTCACCATAGTATTTAAGAATGCCACTCTCGTATTCAAATCATAGACTACTTGATTCTACATTATTAATTTGTGTTTCAAAACAAAAGTATATCCTTACAATAAATATAGACACTTTTCATGTCTACTATTTAACTTATTTTGAGTGTTCAAATAGTTTAAAGCCTCATGATTTGTATATAGGATAAACTCCTTAGGTACTAGGTAATGATTTCATTATATTAATGCTTGTATAATGACATAAAATTTAAAATTATATGTACAATAAGTATTTCTTACCTCATTTAATTTATCATTACAATATGTTATTGATCTTCCTTATTGACTAAACATAGCACCGATTCTCACATGTGAATCATCACAATCCACTTCAAACACTTTGTTAAAATAATGTAATATTAAAATAGTTGTTATTCAATATTATTTTTCAACAACATAAATGTCTATTTTTTTTTTCTTGTCCACATAAATTATTTTTCTCTCATACAATCTATTATTGGTTTAACAATACTAGTAAAATTCTTTTAATGAATTTTTTGTAAAAAGCTGCAGAATGATGGAAACTTCTTACCTATTTTATGCTTATTGAAATCGGACACTCAATAGTTTAATTGAATTTTTCTTCCTCCATCCTCACTATATCTATTGAAACTAAAAATACAAAAAAATTCCAAATTGTTTTGCATAAACATGTAGTACTTCAAATTAGCATAAAATTTTTCCTTTCTTAACAACTCTAATACCATTCTAAATTGCCTTAAGTTCTCTTATTTAATCTTATTGAATATAAAAATATCATAAAAAGAAACCACCAAAAACATGCTAATGTAATCTCATAGCATTTTTTTTATCACCCTCATAAATTTTTTGGGTGCAATAGATAATATGAATGACATCTCCATTCATTTGTATAATACATCCCTAGTCTTTAATGTTTTCAGTTAATCTCCTTCAAAAATCTAAGTTTTATAGCAACCACTCTTTAGATCAATATTAGTAAATTATTTTTATTCTATAATACCATCCATCATATCATCTAAATTAGGTATAATAAATTGGGTAGAGATGGTCATGAAATAAAATCCAAATGTTATTGAATGTCTTGATTTGGTGGTAAACCATAGGGTAACTCATCAACTATAACATCTGCATATTATTTTAACACTTTTTATACTTCTAATAGTATTTACACCACTTCTAATTAATCCTTATTTTCTATTAATACATAGAAAAAAGCTATGATATTCATGTGTTTGATAAATTATTTTTTGGTATAAGCCTATCTTTCTTCTTTAAGAGGTAATAAAAATACCTTTGTACCATCCTTATAAAAAATATAAGTGTTATTTTCTCCATTAATTGTTTGAATATCAAAGTGCCATGATCATGCCAATAACACATGGCATGCATCCATTTATGTAACATCACACCATATTTCATCTTTGTAATTTTTTCTTATAGAATACTTGATTAAGAACCTTTTATCTACTATAACATCATTCCATTTCTTAAACCATGAAATTTGATAAGGATACGGTTGTTTATCACATTAAAAACATAAGTTCTCAATCAATTCATTAAAAACCATATTTTCACAACTATTACCATTTATAATTACTTTGCAAATCTTTCTTACTGAATTATACTTTGTTTGAAAAATATTTTTTGTAGCCATGAATCACCACCATCCTTATTATACACATATTATTTCCTTGGAGAAATAATTTTTCTCCTCATCATGATATTTTTTTCAATATCTATTGTTACAACTTTAGTATTTTTCTCTTCTAACTTTGCTTCAACTAGATTCACTATTGGGAGATCCTCTTGCCTCTTTTTTGTTCATGATAATATGTAACCTAATGATATTTGTCCTTATACTCCACATATATACCAGACATAAGACTTTAATTTATTTTGGAACCACCCTTTATAACTACCATAGCCTCATCCTTTGTAAAATCCTCTTTCTCATTATTGGTATTGAAACAATGGTTTATTATAATCTTGCCTTTTTGTACCACATGATGATTCTCTCTAGTGCAATTAAAGCTACCTATATTGGTATTTAACCCATATAATAACCTTACTAAAGAGGATTTTCCTCTTATTTGTCTAGTTGTTCTTCTAAAAATATATCTATTTTATTTTTCTTCTACCTTAAAATTTAATTGATAATCCCCCTTTATGCGAATTATTCTATGCATGCTCAATTCATCTTGAATAAAAAATATTAAACCATTTACATACCTTTTAGGTATTTATTATTTTGTTTCATCATGCTCCACTCATATGAAAATATTATAAAAATCATTTTTACACTCTTTTATATTGTGATACATTCTCCTTAAGTTATTGAATCTTGTGTATAGGTTTTGTGCATAATTCAAAAAATGAATTTCACCCTCTTCTTCATCTCCATATTTCTCTATGTCTTGATCCTATATTTACCCTTAATATATCTCTCCTTATATATTTAATCCCAAAAAATAATTGAATGACCCTTGTATTTAGTGCATGCCAATATTACTTTATTGTTTTCTCTCAGAGTTTTCCGTTTGTAAAACTTCTCCATGATATTCATCCAATATATCAACTCTTCTAGTTTTAAACTATCTGTTATGATTTTACATTTTCATAATATCTATTTTGTTGTAATTATGTTGTTAAACTTGTTATTGGGTGTTATTTTAGCTAGATTATCAATGGTACTGGGTAAAATAGTGTTGGGCTACATGCTTAATTTTGTACTTAATTATTTTATGGACTTGTTATTGATGTTAATAATATTATAAATATGTATTAAATTTTCAATTGTTGATATGATGTGATTGATGTACCTTTTGGTGGTAGTGGGTTTTGTCTATGAGATAGGTAGATGTTGAAGGCTCTACTCCCAAAATTGACTGAATTCTGAGTAAGTCATCATGTATAATAGGTATACTTATTGATTTTATTTTGTTCTTCAGACACATTGATTGATCATTATGATTATAAATGGTGGTCCTTGTACTTATGTTATTGTTGTACCTTGTCTGATGTCATTATTTATCATTTATTACCATTATTTTTCTTTATATGTCTATTGGCCATATTATTTATTCCTTATGTAATGATCCATTCTATTTTATTTTGTATAGGTTATGAGTATTTTCTCAATACCTTCATTTATCCTATTAACCTATTCAGACATACTACCTAGACCTACCTAGAACTATACACAACACCCCATTTTAAAACCCTTAACACCCCAATTCCTTGGTCTAACCCTTCAACCTAGCTATACCTTAAACTAAGGTGGTGGCTTGTATTGCAATGACCTATTTTGTCATGGATTGACCTTAGTGTTAAACTTGATTTAGTTTATTGATTTTAAACATTATGATATTGAATTAGGTTGATGACATATTACGAGTTGTATTAACACCATTTAATGAGGTAGGTGGCATAATTGGTGGAGGTTACAATGTTAATCAGTTGATTTATGATTGACTCTAATTTTAACCACTAATCCTTTTCTCTATTATCAATAATTGATTAATTGTTGAGTCTTCTTGACATGTCATTAATAAAAGGTTAGTGGCAGAATTGCCTCATAAATGGAGGTTTTTCTCTCTCCTCCCATTCAATGTGGTATTAAATTGGGTATGGTGAAATTATATGAAAGGGATGGGAGTTTGGATGATGAGTAGAAGAGGTTATGAAGGTGGAAATATGGAGGAGAAAAAAGTAGGTCTAGTTGGTTTTAATGGTGACCATGATGGATTTGGAGAACACACAGTGGTGCTTAAAAATTTATAGAGGTTTTTTAACTTTTTGAGCTTATTAGAGTCTTCTCTATTATCAAATAAGTCATTATGGTTTCTTGACTATGTTAAATGGAAAATGATGCTTATATACTTAGAAGTCTTAGGACTTTTAGGTGTATATGCATACCCCATGAATGATATATCGACATATATCATTGCATATGAACTTCATATATATATATATATATACATATATATATATATATATATATATATATATATATATATATATATATAGCTCAAATCCTTTGTTTTTTTTATGACTCGACTTTGCATGCATTGTTTTCATTAACTTACCTATCATATGAATACTATGTAATTTTGTAACCCTATATGTGGGTTTTAGGTTGAATATGAATGTGTAGATGTACAAAATTTACATTGGTTAAGATATATAACTTGTTCAATGGGTGGTGTATGCATGTATAAACTTGTAGAATGTTTTGACAATGTTGAACGTGTTTTAAAAAAGTAAAAAGGTGACTTTGTTTTATAAATGTAGGTGAATACATTGTTATAAAGGTGAATGTGTTTTTTATAATGGTAATTTTATGTCCTATGAGTGATTATGTTTTTATAAAATGATAACTGGGTGTTTCTTTTTTAAGTGACAGTGTTTGATTAAAAAAGGGTAACTACGTTTGTTCAATGGAGTTGAATTTTTTGTTGAAGGGGATTACATTCCTTGTGTTTGTGACTACGATTTTTCTTTTTACTGTAACTACATGTCCTAATAACAATAACGGGGTGTGAAAGGACTCATATGTGGAATTGTTTTGTTTTCCATTTTACCATGTGATAGTCATACCATAAAAATGAAATTATTGAACCACCTTAGGGTCAATATATTTTATAATCTTTATTTTATTAAGTTTATTAATTATTGGGAATTTGAAGATATAATTGGTTAAATTGTTATATCATTCTATTATATTGTGCTTTTATGTCAAACCTCATATATTTAAGCATATGGGGTTGGCAGTAGTTTGGATTGAGGCTATGCTTGATAATATAAGCATGTTATAGCCTCAAATTTGGTCTCTTAGTTACATTGATTGCATTTTATGTCATGATTTTCTTTGATTGTGTTTTATTGATTGTTGATAAAACTAGTTGGTGACTGGGTTATGTTTGGTGTTCATCTATGTGTATGTGAAAACTATTAAACCATTTTTATAATCAATGTTCATTTCATTTATGAAGCTTATATATATACCTAGACTATAGTATTCTTATTTAACTTAGTTATGGATACCTTGTTTATGTCATGGGTCGACTATGTTATTATTTCACTAAGTTCAACTTATATATATATATATATATATATATATATATATATATATATATAGACACACAAACACATCTCATGGTTTAAGTTGTATTTGACTTATGTCAAGACTGGGGTGTATGAGTTAGTTGTGCATGCTTTGCCATGGTCTTAAGTTTAGACCCTAGTATATCATTCAAATGGGTTATGAATATTATTTTTGTTATGATTATTATTGTTTTGATTTATTATTCCATTATTTCCTTTTATTTTTATATTATTTAATTTTATGGCTACATCATTTTAATCAACTATGTGGACCTTTACATCGATGTTGAAAAATATACTTGTGCTGTGTGATGAGTATGAGTGCATGTGTATGCATAAAGTTATGTTGAGTTATGAATGTTGGGTCTTATAATAGTATGGATATATTATTGATAGTGTCATTTTGATATTATGATTAAGTTAATTTGATTTTTGGAAATAAACATGGTCATGAATGGAAAACTTGAACTTGTTATTCTTGAAGGCATGTCGATTTGATTTCTATTCCATGTTAAAAATAATATTTGAGATTGAGTTTATATTTTGTGTCATTTTTTTAATTAAGTTTCTACTTAGATGTCTTGGTTACTTTTTGAAACATATTGATTATCATTACTAGACTAGACTTTAATAATAAAGAGTATATATTAGAGGTCTAGATGGTGAAGGTTGGCCTAAATTTGGATGAAGATCCAAGAAGGATAATTCAAATGATATTTAATATATTAAATTTAATCTATTATACATTATTTTCCACACTCTTTATCTATACTTCCTATGGAATAACTATTCTCATCTTGCATTGGAATGATATAGTTGTGTTTCATGTATTATTTTATGTCAATATATCTTTTTATTTAGAAACCAATTTACTCTGAATTCACCTCACGTTCTTGATTAGTAAAACCACCATCTTACTAATGGTCAAGGTGGTGAGGGCCACGAATGGTTAGGCTCATAAGGTTGGTTGGGTAGGTTTATCCCAATCAGTTTATATGTCTTTGACTCCATGCTTTGATGAATCCACATACACGTAGGGAATATGGTAACAATTTAATTTGTTAATTTGATTAATTATTGATATATCTTATACAAGTGATTATAGTTGTTATATTTGACATTAAATAATATATTGATCATGATGGATACTAATTGGTGTTATGAATGGATTATTGAATCAAAATATAAATTGAATATTGTATAAGGGAAATTAATTATTAGTTGAAGGTGATATACATTAGATACATTATATTATTTAATTATTGGATTAATTCTATGTTAATTTAACATTATTTTATAATCATATAAAATCCATATTTAATTTTCATATGAAATTAATCCTTACATATATTAATTGTCCTATTAAATCTTGAGTATAAACAAATTCATCTATGAAAATTATTTTTGGGACTACTTAGATGTTGCACTAGTTCTTAATTCTGAAATTCTATTTGAATTGGAGTTATATTTATTAGATTATATAGATGATTAGATATAAGTTGTGTTGTTAACTCATATTGACTATGTTAAATTGACTTATCATGTTATGTACACAAATACATATATGCATATATATCTCTTAGTGATTTTATCAATCCATAAACTTTGGTAGTTGGATCATAAGAAAAATAAACCAAATTGTTTTTTTCTAGACGTGCATTTCAAACATACCTGATTGTGTGCAAGGTATGTATTCTGCATATGTTTAACCTAAAAAATATTATATCTTAAGTCATGTATATGTGTAATTGGAAATTTAATAGGTTAAATTTTTCATTATTTAATAAATGAAATAATAGTTAGTTTCATCTTACAATTTGAACAGGATGTGTATAATATTTTTATAGAGATTAATCATATGGTTAAGTAAAGGAACTTGAAGGAAATTTTAATAATATCTATGAAGATGATAAGAAATTTATATACCCTCTTTATGGTTAGTGATATTTATTTAAATAATTAATATCTACATGCTTTTTATTTCCTTCCACATCGAGTTGTATGTACTTAACCTTCTTTTCTAGTAGTTGAACATACTTACCTCATTGTCTTATATATCAAATAGAGGAATTTGTAAGAGTTCTTTAAATGAAACATTTTATTTAGGTTTCACTCAATTCGAAACTTGTGTGACTTATATTTTCATAATGATGTTAAATTCTATACATTGAACATTGATGTTGAATAAAACACTTGCAACATTCTTCATTTAGTCTAAATTTATTACTAACATAATGATGTATTAGGCATTTATTTATTAGATTATTATGGAATATTGTATAAAAAGAAATGAACTCTTTGTTAAGTAGTTAGTTTATTTATTTTATCTCTTAAGTGATCACATAAGTTACCTAAAACAAATAGATAGTCCATACTTAATTGCTTTAGTACTTTAAAATCATTAATATCACATTGGCTATGACAATCTAAAGGGTTGTATGTTTTCACTTCTTAAGTGCTCATAGAATAATGATGTTGATCGTAACTATATCATTATTCATTATTCTAATAATAACATCCATGTTGGTAAATAAATGATGTATTAATTAATTATACATGTAGTGTGGTGACCTTAAAGGCCATCAAGCATTTATGACTTTGATCAGTTGCACTATAGAATATGGTATTACAAATTTATTCTTTTTATGCAATAATATATATTTTGTTAAGTGAAAGATTTAAAATTTGTATGTGTTGAACTAAGTTTCTATTGCTGATTATATTGTTTGTTTGAATTATGTAACATATATTAAAATATAAACCTATGATTAACTTGAATGATAACTTAGGGAAATAGAGTTATCCTTCCTAGTTAAACCAATCCTTTGACATATCCATCTTTGAGTGGGATTGAAAACTACTAAAGAAAGTGAGATATTTACCTAAGGTCAAGGACCTATAAATGATCATATGTAGAAGTATGAGTGCCACATATGGTGTTCACATCCTATCCATGTATGCATACATCGATTAACACTGAACCCCATAAAAAAATTAATACAAACTACTTCTCCATAGCACTTTGTGTATGTATTTACATCTAGCTAATTACCTTAGTTCACATCCTTTAGCTCTATTTTTGCATATGTGAGTGTGCTTAACATTTATCATTTTTATTAACAAGAGAACTAAATGGGTCTAACACATATCCAAAACTTACTCTGATATATGATTCAATTTTTTTGGGGTTGTTTCATCTCATATCAAAGTAGTTTTTAGCTCTATGGATATATGGGAATGAGTATTTTTCTTATCAATTTTAAATCTTGTATACTATCATTTATGATTTTTTTAGGATGGCTAGAATGCGATCAAGTGGAAGAAACACCTATGGGAATCCTTTGCATGTGAACCCAGCTATGGGCATAAATAAAATATAAAGAAGGGGTCATCATGGTCATATCCATGTTCACAACAAATAAGATCCACCCATAAATAATGTTAAGAGTAATACCAAGGTACCTCATGTTGAAGTATTTAGTGGGAATCTTTATATCCCTTAACATCTTGAAAGGAAATATTGATATCTAAGAGAAAATATCAAATAGACTTGAAGGGATGTCCCAAGAAGAAGTACCTAGACTAGAAATGGGGCAAATTGAAGAAGACATTATTCAAGAACTACCTTTGACAACTATTTACCCAATCATCGAAGAGATGAAAAATCTTCCACTACATACCTTTTTAGGTGAAGAGTCATGTGACATAACTAATGCATAGATGGTAAACATGAAAAAGTAATTCAACTTGCATGATATGCTATGAAATGTGGAAGCTAGAGTGGTAGCCTATCATCTAGTAGGACTTGCAATGTTATGGTGGAATCACCTTTGTGTTACTGAAGAATATCAACCTTTGAACTGATCCTAGTCTATTTTTGAGATTTAGTATAAAAAATGATACCTAAAAGTAAACTATAAAGAGTAGAAAATCATTGATTCTTATCTCTTAAATAATGAAACATGTGTGTTGTTGAGTATGAGAAAAAGTTTTTTAATTTTTTACGTCATGTGAACTATATGCATGATGAATAAAAAAAGGTTAGTAATTTCAAACTTGGGCTTAATTAAATATTGATGCATGATGTTAACATGAAAAAACTAAGGACTTTAGATCCAGTAATCTAATCAACCTATAAGGTTGAGAGAAAAGAAAAGTCTCACCAAAAGGTAATACAAGAGTTCAAGTCAAGCATGCAACAATCTTAAGTAAAGAACCATTCTCTCATGAAAAATAACCTTGAAAATTTTGATCATAATAATAGATTTTCAGGAAGTAATAAAATTTTTAGTGATTTTTATAATCAAAATATAAATTTTAAGTCCCATAAAACTTCTAAATTTGGTTCATACAAGAAAGAACAACATTAAAATGACCAACATAGACCTGCCATGAGTGCTAATATAGTAGCATCTTCTAGACTAATTATTTTTTGGGAATATGGTGACAACCATTATAGAAAGGACTGTCTTAAACTAAAACCAGACTAAGTAGCGAATCATAGAGTATATATTATTATTGATAATTACAGTGTTGACTTGTAGGCCACTCTAATTGAAACCCAAGGTATAATTAATGGTTTTGTTTTGACTATATTGATTGATTATGATATAGCAAATTGCTTTATTTCTCCTTTTAGTTCTAAGAAATATAATAGTAAACTCATTTTGATAAGGGAAGGTTGGGAAGTTAAATTAAGTATTGTAAGAAAGTGCCTATCATTGAGTGTTTGGAACAAGAAAAATTAGATCTTGGTGTTTTTAAGACCAAGGTAAATCTTTTTTTCATGCCTTTAGAGTCTTACGATCTCATCCTTAGGATGGATTCACTACATGGACATCAAGCCATGCTTGATTATGTGGGTAAAAGAGTAAAATGAACCAACGAGCTTGGCCAAATTATATTATTATAATACATGTAAGGGTTTGTAAGATGTAAAACACTTTTAGTTTTGTAGTTGAAAAGCTCTGTTAGGAAGGGCTGCAAGCTTTATCTAGTCTAACTACAAGAAATATCCAATGAAAAATGTTGGTACATAAATATTTTCCTATTTTAAGGGAGTTTTTGGATATTTTTTATTGAGAATCTACCTAATTTACCATGCAAGAAATAATTTGAGTTCTCTGTTGACATCATACCTAAATCTCTAAAGTACTTTACCTCATGAATGTGGCTGATCTATAAGAGTTAAAAGTTCAACTGCAAGAACTTTTAAAAAATAGAAGCATCTATCCAAGTTTGTCTCCTTGGTGTGCTCTGATGGTCTTTGTAAATAAAAAAGATGGTACATTGAAGATTTGTATTGATTACTATATGTTAAATAAGGTAATACTAAAAAATCATTATCCTTTGCCTAGAATTGATGACTTGTTTGACCAAGTGAAAGCTGTTATAGTCTTTTCTAAGATTGAATTTAGATCAAGATACCATCAGCCAAAAATCAAGAAAAAAGACATACATAAAACTAATTTTAGAACATGATATGGACAGTATGAGTTCATAGTTCTCCCTTTTGGCTTAACCAATGTACCTATATCTTTCATGAATCTTATAAAAAACATATTTATAGACTTTTGGATAAATTTGAGCTAGTTTTTATTGAAGACATTCTTATTTATTTCAAGAATGAGGTTGTATGATCAACACCTTCATCTAGTCTTGTAAAGACTACTACATCATAAACTATATGGAGTATTATCTAAATGTATATTATATTTATTTAAAATTTATTACTTGGAACATATTATTTTAAAAAAAAGAAATGATATTAACCCCATTAAGATCAAAGCTATTCAAGATTGACCTGTTCCTTCCAATGTGCATAAATTCTGTAGCTTTATAGGTTTGGAGGGTTCTTATTAGATTTTTGTTGAGAATTTTTCTATTGTGGCCTATCCCATCACTTCCATGCAGCATACAGGAAAGAAGTTTGTATGGACGCCTCATTGTGAGGAAACATTCAATAATCTAAATGGAATGCTTACAATAGCACCTATTTTGATCATAAAAGACTTAAATGGTAACTTTGAAGTTTTGATTGATGCTTGTAAAGAAGATCATGGAAGCATCTTGACTCAAGATGGTAAGGTTGTAGCTTATGAGTCAAAAAAATTTAAATAGTAGATAACTATCATACACATGACATGGAGCTTGTTACAATTATTCATGTACTTAAATAATGAAAACATTTCATGTAGGGAAAGCCTTTAAATGTAAAATATGATCACTGGAGTCTTGAGTATTAATTCTCTCAAGAAGTTTTATATGCACACTAGCATAGGTGGTTGGAAATTTTGAGAAATTTTGAGCTAGATATATCATATGTCAAAGGTAAGGAGAATCATGTGGCTGATGCACACAATAGACACACATACCTTGTTACCTTATCAATAATATAAGGAAATTGTTTAAGTGTTTTTAATTTATAGTAGTTTGCTGATGTATTCTTCCATGATGTAAGAGTAGGTTTGGATGATGAGATTGTACTATAAATATTTGTTGAATTTTTTATTTCAATAAATAAACTGATAAGACATAAAAGTAGAATTTATATACTTAATTTGGGTGAATTGATAAACTATATGCTTAAATAAGTGCATACAACACCATAATATTATCATTAGGGGTTACAAAAATGATGCATGAGCTAAGAAAATCTCTATTTTTGGCCTGAAAAGAAGCATGATGTCGCTAACTTTATAGTATAATGCTTAGAATGCCATTATGTCAAAGGTGAACATTGCCATCCAGAGGGCCTAGTATACCCTCATGATATTATAATAGATAAGTTCATTTTAGTCTCACTTTATTTTATTACAAGGCTACCAAAATCATGAAGTAAGCATTAAATAATCCTAATAGTTATCGATAGAGCCACTAAAGTTGGCCACTTTATTATTAAAAACTTAAAAAATGATGATTCATATTTGGAAAATTCTTTGTGGAGGAAATTATAAGACTCTATGGTATACCCAAAGTGATCATATCAGATTAGTACAAGTTATTTACTTTGAGGTTTTGTCATATTTTAACTACAACCTTTGGAACACAAATGAATTTTAGTTCTTCATATCATCCAAAAATAGATGGAAAAATAAAATGACTCAACCAAGTGGTTTAAGATATGTTTCACATGTAAGTAATGGATCATAAAACAAAATTGGAAGAATAAATTTATCTGATTGAATTTGTATAAAATAACTCTTACAATTTAGCTAATAAGATGGCTTTGTTTAAAGCCTTATATGGACATAAGTGTAGAAAACCTATTGGTATGGAAAACTTGGAAAATAGGGTTGTTTTTGGACCTAATTTACTACTAAAATATGATAAGTAGATAAATTTAATAAGGCAAAATTTTAAAATAACATTTGACAGGCAAACTAGTTATGCTTATCAAAAGAGAAACCTGCATGAATTTATCGTGAGAGATAATGATTTTTTGTGCATTAAACCACAAAAAAGTTATATTAAGTTTGGAAAGGCTTCCAAGTTAGCACCACATTTTGTCAAGCCTTTTGACAAAGTGAAAAATATTAGGCCTATTGCTTACCGACTTACACTTCCTCCTTTTTGAAGGATTTACGATATTTTTTATGTCACCTTTTTAAGAAAATATATACCTCATCTATCTCATATTTTGGATTGGAATCATTTACAAGTTATGGAAGAGGAAAATATTTAGTTGGAATCAGTGAGAATACCAGACCATCATAGCATTAAGATATATAATAGAGATATATAGAAGGTTTTGGTGCAATGGGACCCTCTAAGTGAAAGGATCACTAATTTAAAAGATGTTCATTTTATTAAACAACATTATGCATATATTTTTAATTAAGACACCATGATGAATCCCTTCCAACAAGGGGAGAATGTTATGATTCCATATTTTCATAATATCTATGCTATTATTTTTATGTTATTAAACTAGTTATTAGTTATTATTGTAGCTAGATTATTTATGGTATTAGTTGTAGTAGTGTTGGGTTGTGTGCTTAATTCTATACTTAATTATTTTATGGACTTGTTACTATTGTTAACAATGTTATAAATTTGTGTTAAATTATTGATTATTGATATGATGTGATTGATGTCTTTTTTTTTGGTTGTATGTTTTATCTATGATCGAGGTAGATGTTGGAGGTTATAATCTTGGAACTAAGTGAATTTTGACCAAGTCAACATGTCTAAAAGTTATACTTATTGGTTTTATTTTTTCCTTCAAACACCTTGATTAGTCATTATGATTGTTGGTTATGGTCTTTATACTTGTGTTATTGTTGTACCTTCTCTGATGTTATTTATCATTTATTACCATTATTTTTATGTTATATTTATTGAAACCATAGTATTTATTCATTATGCACTACTCCATTTATTTTCTTTCATACAAGTTATGATTCTTTTATTCATCCCTTCATTGATCCTATTATCTTGTTCAAACATGCTACTTAGACATACCTACACCTACCCTTAACACTCACCATTGAAATTTTTTACCTCACTACCTTGCCCTAACCCTTCATCCTAGCTAGACTTTAGGTTGAAGTGGTGGCTTGTATTTTAATGATCTATTTTGTCATGGCTTGACCTTGGTATTAAATTTGGTTTAATTCAATGTCTTTAAACACTGTGATATCGATTTAGGTTGATGATGTATTTGGAGTTTACTAACACCATTTAATGAGGTAGGTGAAATAAATGTTGGAGATTATAATTTTAATAAGTTTATTTATGATTAACTCTAATGTTAATCACTAATCCTCTTTTCTATTGATTGGTGGTTGGCTAATCATCAAGTCCTCTAGATGTGCCATTAAAGAAAGGCTGATAGGGGATTTGCCTTAGGATACTAAGGTTTTTGTCTCTCCTCCCATCAGTGTGGAATTGAATTGGGTATGAGGAAAGTGGATGTAAGGGATGAGAGTTTGGATTGTGGATAGAGGGAGTTAGAAATATGGAAATATAGAGGACAAAATAGTAGAAGGTTTATGTGGTTTTAATGGTAGCCATAACAGATTTTGGTAAAACATAGTTGTGGTGAGAAAGTTATAAAGGTTTTTATCTTTTTTATCTTATTGAAATATTTTACGTTATCAAGTATGTTATTTCGGTTTCTTGACTATGTTGAATAGAAAATGATGATAATATGTTACTTATGTATCTAGAAGTCTTAGGAATATTGGGTACATATGCAGACCACATAAATGATATATTGACATATATCATTGTATATGAACTTGAAATATTATATATATATATATATATATATATATATATATATATATATATATATATATATATATATATATGTATGTATATATATATATATATATATGTATGTATATATATATATATATATGTATGTGTGTGTATATATATATATACACACACACATACATATATATATATATACATACATATATATATATATACATACATATATATATATATATATATATACATATATATATATATATATATATATATATATGGTTTGAATCTTTTTCTTTTCTTTTATGACTTGACTTTAAATGCATTGTTTTTATTGGCTTATCTATCATATGACTGGCTATAGAGTTATGTGTTTTATTGTAAGTGGGTTTTGGGTTGAATTCAAATGTGTACATGCACCAAATTTGGATAGGTTAACATAGATAACTTGTTCAATGGGTGGAATCTACAAATATAATATTATAGAATGTTTTTATAATGTTGATTGTGTTTTATAAAATTAAGGGTGACTATGTTTTATTTATGTAGCTGAATGTGTTTATTATAAAGGCAATTTCATGTTCTACAGATGGTTATGTTTTTATAAAATGATAACTAAGTATTTCCTTTTAAGTGACTCTATTTGATTTAAATATGGTAACTACATCTTTTCAATGGAGTTTCATTTTTATTTAAGGTGATTACATTCGCTCTGTTTATGATTATATTTTTTCCTTTTATTATAAATACAGGTCCTCATAACAAAAAGGTCATGTTAAAGGACTCAACTGTGTGACAATTTTTATTTTTATTCTAACATGTTACATTTATGATGTAAACTTGAAATTATTAGACCATATTAAGATCACTGTCTTTGATTATCTTTTTTCTATTGAGTTTGATAATTACAGGGAACTTAAAGATACAACTAGTCAAGTTATTATATCATTCTATTGTATTATGCCTTAATGTAAGACCTCATTTATTTAAGAATATAGGGGCATTAGAAATTTGGATAGAGCCTATTCTTTTGAATAAAAGTAGGCCAAAGACTTAAATTTGGTTTCTTAGTTATATTGACTACGTTCTACATCATGATTTTATTTGATTGCATTTTATTGATTGTTGATAAAACTAGTCGATAACTAGGTTAAATTTGGTGTTCATCTATGTGTATCCTGATACTATTAAACCATTTTTATAATCAATGTTCATTTCATTTCTAAAGCTTATGTATATATATTAACCCAGGCTACTGTATTCTTATTTGACTGAGTTGTGGATACCTTGCTTATGTCATGGGTTGACTATGTTATTATTCTACCATGTTGTTGATCTTGTATGAGCACAAGTACACATGAACACATGCACACACACACACACAAAACTCATGGTTTAAGTCATATTTCACTTAAGTGATTTCATTACCATACTTATGTCTAGACTGGGCTGTATGAGTTGCTTGTGCATGCTTCATCATGGTCTTAAGTTCTTACATTTTTATCTCATTAGATTGGGTTATGATTATTATTTTGGTTGTGATTATTATTATTTCAATTTATGATTCCATTTTTTAATTTTATGATTATAATTTTTTCTTTTTATGGTTGTGTCATTTTTATCGACTATGTGGACATTTGCATCAAAGCTACATCATATACTTGTGATATGTGTTGATTATGATTGCATGTGGATGCATAAAGTTGACTTCAGTTATAACCGTTGGGTCTTATAACAGTATGGATATATTATTGAAGTTGTCATTTTGATATTTTGACTAAGTTGATTTGAGTTTTGGAATTAAATTTAATCATGAATGGAAAACTTGACCCTATTGTTCTTGAATCCATATTTATTTGATTTTTATACTATGTTTAAATAAATAGATTAGATTGAGTTTATATTTTGTTTGTGTCATTATTTTTAATTAATTTTTTAGTTGGATGTTTTTTTTACTTGTTGGAATGTGTTGATTATCATTCTTAGACTAGACATGAATAATAAAGTGTATATATTAGAGGTCCAGATGGTTAATATTGGTTAAATTTTGGATGGAAATCTAAGTAGGATAATATGAATGATATATAATAGATTAAACTTAATCCATTCTATATAATTTGATAGCTGAAATTAACCTTTTCCACTTTTGATCTATACTTCAGATAAAATAACTATTCATGTCTCACTTTGTAATGGTATAGTTGTGTTTCGTGTATTATTTTATTTCAATATATCTCTTTATTGAGAAATTTATTTTCTCAAAATTCACTTCATGTTCATGGTTACCACAACCACCATCATGCTGATGATTGGGGTGGAGAGGGCCAATGATGGTTGTGATCATATGACTACTTTGGTAGGTTTATCCTGATCAATTAATCCATGTTTGACTCTATGATTTGATGAATTTGCACATGTATATGGAAGATGGTAACAAATTAATTTTTTAATTTTATTTATTATTGATATATCTTATAGCATTGATTATAGTTTTTAGCTTTAACATTAATTAATATATTGATCATGATGGCTACTAATTGGTGTTATGAATGGATTATTGAATTAAAATAAAAAATGAATATTGTATAAGGTAAATTGATTATTGGATAAAGGTGATATACATTAGGACATTATATTAATTAATTATTGGGTTAATTTTTCATTTATTTAACATTGTCTTATAATCATATTAAAGTCAGATTTAATTTTGATATGCAACTAATCCTTATATATATTCATTATTATATTAATTATTGAGTACAAACAAATTAATCTATGAATATTATTTTTAGGCTTACTTAGATGTTGCACTAGTTCTTAATTCTAAATATTTGTTTGAATTGGAATGATCTTTATTAGATTATATATATGATTAGATATAAGTTGTGTTGTTAACTCATATTGACTAAGTTAAATTGAATTATCACCTTATGTATACAAATACATAAATGCATGTGTATCTCTTAATCATTTCATTAATGCATAAACTTTGGTAGCTAGATCATAAGAAAAATAAACCAAATTCTTCCTTCTAAAAGTATGTATTTCAAATATACCTAGTTACATGCAAGGCATGTATTATGCATATGTTTAACATAAAATATATTATCTATTAAGACATGTATATGTGTAATCTAAAATTTTATAAGTTAACTCTTAAATTATTTAATAAATGAAATATCATTTAGCTAAATCTTATGATATGATCATAGGCATGTATAATTTTTTTCAGAGATTATTCATATGGTTAAGTAAATGAACTTGACGTAAATTGTAATAATATCTATGAAGTTGATAAGCAAGCTATATGTTCCTCTATTTTGTTTGATGAGATTTAGTTGAATAATTAATATCTACACACTTGTTTGGGTATAAAAATAAAAAAATACTAAAGAATATTAAAATATGTTTTTAGACCTTTAGATGGTCATGTATGTCCTATGAAAAGATCTGATAACATCCTTAACTAGATAAGATAGATTTTGACTAAATTTTTATTTTTTGTGATAGTCATTTTGGCACAAATGAGAGTTCAAATAGAGATATAGATCAAAATTTATGGTCTTTACAAGTTCACTCTCTACATCTATAACATGTCTAAGCCAATTTAATGGTGTGTAAAAATATTTTAAAAATAGCCATTGAATGGCCCTCAACACTGCAAAAATAAGAAGACACCTATGGTAATTGACATTATTCAGGATTATTTGTACTAACTTGTATGTGTAACACAAAGATATCAAATATAGATATAATAAGTCTAGGAATTTAATAAAATTATAAATTTTTCATGTCAGGTTGTATGTACTTCACTTTATTATTCGATAACTAAACTTACTTATCTCACTACCTTGGCTGTAAATTAAGGAATTTGTAAAAGTTCTTCAAGTGAAACATTTTTATTTTGATACAACTTATTTTGAAACTCGAGTGAATTTAGTTTGCTTGATGATGTTAAATTTTGTACATTGATCATTGTTGTAAAACAAAATAGTTGTTTCCCTATTCATTCAATCTAAATTTATTCCTAACACAATGATATATTAGGCATTCATTTATTATGTGATTATGGAATATTGTATAAAGAGAAATGAATTCCTTTTAAGTAGTTACCCGATTTAATATAGCTCTTAAGTGATCACATGAGTTACTAAAAATAAATAGATAATTCATATTTAATTGGTTTTATAATTTAAACTCTTTAATATCACATAGGCTATCCCAATCTGAATGGTTGTATGTTTTTGATTTTTAAGTGCTCTTATAATAATGATGTTGATCCTAGAAATATTCTCAATTGTTATTCTAGTAGTAGAATCCATGTTGGTAAACTAATGATGTATGAATTAATTATAAAAGTAGTGTGGTGACCTTAAAGGCCGTCGGTCATTTATAGATTTGGACCATAGAGCTATGAAATCTGGTATTTTAAATATGTCCTCTTTATGAAATATTATGTATTCTTCTACATGCATGATTTAAAATTTTCATGTGTTGAATTGATTTTTGATTACTAATTATGTTTCTTGTTTATAATACATAACATATATTCTAATATAAACCTATGATTTACCTGATAACTTAGGGAAATAGAGTTGTTATTTTTGGTTCAACTAATCATCTAACTTGACCATTGTTGAGTAGGACTGAAACCCATTGAGGAGAGTGAGGTATTTACCTAGGGTCAAAGATTTAGAAATGGTCCTATGTGAAAGTATGACTGCCACATATAGCACTTGAGTCCTATCTGTTTATGGATACACTGATATGCTGTGAATCCCATAAAATAAATAATATAAATTTCTTCCTTATAAAATCTTTTATAGTTGTTTACCTCTAACACATTACCACAATTCACCTCTTTCAACTTAAATTGTGCGTAGGTGAGTACATTAAACGTTTATCATTTTCATTACTAAATAAAGTAAAGTGGGTCTGACATGTGTCCAAAATGTACTCTGATATACGATTCTAATTTTCTTTCACAGTTATTTCACTACCTCCATAATATGGAACATCGACTTTGATTACTTAATTCCTTCACTCAAAATCCCTAACCATCCTCTATTCAATTGATGGTAGTTATTCTCGTTATTTTCCTTTGTGAATTTCATATTCATGATCTTTGTCTTCCTATGTTTCATCTTTTGCTCACCTCTATCTCTAATTTGAGATATTACATTCAGTTATTTTATTACCTCCATAGGTATTTTATAGTCCTATTCATCTAAATAATTCCTCCTCATTCTTGTCCTTTAATTATTTTCACACATGTTATTTAATCATTTAATATTATAGTAAAATATAAAATATAAATTTAAAAATATATTAACTCTAAGATTCAAACTCGCTTTGATACCAAATGATGAAAACATAAAATAGCTAAGCAAAATATTCATAGACATAAACTCAAAAATTTAATGAAAGAAAGCTACTCTATTGATTCTCATTGAGTGTATAAAATATTAAAATAGTATAATTAAATAAATTTTAACTCAAAAATGGAGTTGACATGCATAATTGAAAAAGGTAAATAAATCAAAACCTGTATAAAGGTAACTAACCCATACAAATTTTAGTAACTTTCATCTTTTAATAATTTTCAACCACTATTTGTATAAATTTTTCATGCAAACCCAGATGGGCCTAAAAATATCTGAATATATGAAATTAACCTAATGGATAAGTTTCAACTAATTTTAATGTTTGAGTATACAAATATGTTATTTGTAAAAACATAAAGTCTTAAAAAATATTAAAATATGTTTTCAGACCTTTAGATGGTCGTGTATGGCCTATCA
Source organism: Torreya grandis (assembly GCA_037957365.1). Lineage (NCBI taxonomy): Eukaryota > Viridiplantae > Streptophyta > Pinopsida > Cupressales > Taxaceae > Torreya > Torreya grandis. Next base: position 457,674 of record JARHVA010003960.1, read on the forward strand.
AAATATTTGATAACATCCTTAACTAGATAGGACATGTTATGACTGAATTAAATTTTTTGTGATAGTCATTTTAGCACAAACAAGAGTTCAAATGGAGCTATGGATCAAAATTTATTGTCTTTAGAAGTTCATTATCTACCTCAAGAACCTGTCTAAGCTAATTTAATGATGGATAAAAAATATTTTAAAAATAGCCATTGAATGGCAATCAACACTATAAAAAATAAGAAGACACCTATGGTACTTGACATTGTTCAAGATTATTTGTATTAACATGCAAGTGTAACACAAAGATAACAAATACATATACAATAAGTCTAGGAATTTATAATATTATTGTATAGGAACACCTAATATTTCATAAATGTAACAAGTTACTAGAGTGGATAAGATGATATATAAGTATATGGATATAAAGAAAGTTATTCTAAAGAATCAAATATATGAAAAATTTATAAAAATATAAAAAAACATGTCGATGTTGATGTTGCAAAAGTTACAAAGACCATACCTATGTCTCAATAATAAAAATATGCTTACCATGTTTCATTAAAATTTATTGTTATAAATAATGTTCTAGTGATAGGAGATTGCACTTATGCACATTTTATGTATTATGAAAAATGTGTAAAGACTAACATACATATCTGAGATAATTTTATGTAAAATATACTAATAAATATCATTCTTAAGGCATTCAAAATTCAATATAATGTAGATGTCTCAAGAATGATATATATCTATATAATTTACATAGATTTATCTAAGATATGTATTCTAGTTATATTCTATTGTATCATATTTAAAGTTAAATATTTTGTTATCTTAGAATTCATGTTACTATAATTTTAATTATATTAGTATATTCTATTGTGTCATTTTTAATGTCAAATATTTGTTATCTTACAATTCAAGTTACTATAATTTTAATATTTATTAATTTTATATTTATATCTCATTTTTAAGTACAAATATTTATCCTTTTAAAAATTAAAGGGATAATATTGTCTTTTGAATGAAAAGATTGACATAAGTTAATAAATGAAAAGTTGCTAAATTTTTTTTAGAGTTCTTATATGCATGAAATTAAGCATTTCATTTTTATTTTTTTAGATATTATATCCAACATTCCTCAATTAATAAGAAAAAAAGAAAAATCATTAATATAAAATAATTTCATTATAATTGTGATTGTATTCTCTATTTAGATATGCTCTACAATTTTATAAGTTATTTTGGACCTATTTTTTTGATTTTGTTTATTTTTTATAATGTTAGATTTATAAGAATTAAATAATTATAAATTTAAATAAATAAATAAATATATTTTAAATTAAAGTAAATAAAATTACCACAATAACAAATATAATTCACTTATCATATATTTCAGCATGGTAAATAAATAAATAAAATCTTTTATTTTAAAGTAAATGAAATTTTTATAATAACAAATATAATTCACTTATCATATTTCCAATATGATAAATATATAATTAAAAGTTAGCTTCTAATTAATTATTAATTATACTTGTCCACACCTCTTCATATTAAATTATTTTATTAACTCAACTTTTAATTAATTAATTGTTAACCCACTCACAACATTACACCCTTTTACCTCCTCTACTCCAAAACACCTTTATATTCCTCATAAAATAATGAAGTCACATGACCGAAGATATTTGAAAATATTTTTTCTCACGTATTGATTCGACTATTTCCCCCAATAGCAAGAAAAAGTGTGAAATATACCGAACTAATTAAAATGTGATAGGTTTATTTTATAGACTATTTCTCATCTAAGATAAATGTTTCTAATTGTTTTCATATTCAGATTCCCCACGTCATTGCTCATATTTTTATAATAAATGATCATTTATCACGATATTTATGAGTAGACACATAGTTGCATTGATTTAGGGATAGTCTATTCATTTGAATTTTTCAATTTAAAGTTTGAAGTCAAATTTAACACATGGTTAGTGGAAACTACGTTCTAAATCTAATGAGCACAAACTTATAAAATTAATTTGAATTTAAATCAAATCCAGCAATTTTATTATTTGATTTTCTTAATTTAGTCATTTTTTACCCAACCTAATGGCCATTAGAGATATTTTAAAACTAGTTGATTGGATTGTTTTAATGAAAGGATTGATTTTCATTAGGCCATTAGGAATCTAATTTCTTTTTCCCCTTCAATTTAAAAAAATATAAAATAAAATAAAATAATATAATTAATAAAATGATAATAAAATTAAAATTAAAATTACATTTAAATAAAAATTTAAGAATAACCAATCAGGCTTTTTTATTGCTGTGTCTTTCTTTTTTTTTAAAGAAATTGAGGATTGTATCATATTTTAATATATTCCAATAAATATCCAAAAATAATTTAGAAAATAATAGATACACAAATTTATATATAAAAAATATCATAGAAAATTAAATCAATAAAAAAATAAGACTGTTGTCTGTATCTTGTTGTATTAATTACATTATTCTTTTCACTACAAAATGGTGATAAAAATCTATTTCGATTATGGTAATATTTTGGGGAGAAATATTACAACAGCAGTAATTGAAAAGTGCTTGATGGTCTATAATATACATTTTATCTTCTTCGTCTGATTTATATTTTGTTTATCCTCTAAAATAATAAATAATATGTTCCAAGCGAACACAATATGAAACAATGAATTTCATGATCTTATGTAAAATAAGAGAAATTTTAATTTACTAATTCCATTACGGATACAATACAAGAAAAAATAAAGGTAGAAAAAGTGATTTAGGCAACGGTTTCAATGATTGTGTAGGATTTTAATTATACATGTTCATAGATCAGTTTGAGCCGAATATATTGAAGCCTAAAATATAAATGATAGATCATACCTATAAATAATTATCTCCTCTCTGAGGGTATAGTGCCTTTAGAAATATGCTCATCTTAGTTGTGCCACAAATAAAGCATCTAAATAGGCTTCCTATGGTATAGACAAAAGACCTTAGGCATTTACAAAATAACTTGAGGAAAGGTGAAACTAAACTCCATGTACATAACTTGAGGAAAGGTGAAACTAAACTCCATGTACAGTGTTTCTATAGGACCCAAGAATTGGTAGTGTATATATCACTTAAAATTGTTGGTAAAACTAGTCACCTCATAGGATAAAATAACAACTCTCTAGGTGGTTTTACAACATACATAACAAAGTTGTTGAAAACAAGAAATAAACAATAGAAAAATAAAGAGGAAATTTTTGAAATTTTTTTGTGTATATACATCAAAAAATTTAAACCCTAGGTGAAACTAAATTAATTTAATGTAAAATGTTATCCAAAATGACAAGATAATTTATTAAGTGTCATATTTAGATTCAATTTTGAAGAAGCTTGAAACATGGGGTTGGATTTATATCTAATGTTGAAGATTATTTTATTTGAGTGTCAAGAATTTGCATAAATTTGTATGAAATATCAAGACAGAGATCAAGAAAAAATTATTGTTATCAAAAAATATTGGTTCACTAGAATATTTGATATTTATTTTTGTTTACCCGCCAAATGTAACCAACCACTACACTATTGAAATAATAAATTATATTATATAAAATATATAACCTAAATGTCAAAATTTTATAGAGTTTGTGATGATCTATAAATTTTAAATTTTCCAATAAACAAATGAACTTAGCTCAATCATGATTTATGATGACTGTGCAGGCTAAATGTTAATGTAAAATTTGCTGCGAAGATATTTGAACAATGTCTATGTTAAAAAGAAAAATTGTGATGCACTTGGCTCAAACCACACTATAATGGATAAGAGTGCACTATAGCCTTGTCTATTTATTTTGGCATTGTTTGGGTTGACTATGCAATTTATTTTTTAGCCTGAGTACTTGTGGCTAATAAATATGCATTGCTAAATTTTTGTGGGTGTTAATAAGACATATAAAATTAAATCCAATTGCTAAACATAGTTTATGCTCATAAACCAAATATATATCAAATTTAAATAAAGGAATCAAAGAATTGTAATAGCTGAGTTACCCTCCAAAAACCTTGTGTAATTTGAGTGTTGCCTATGTAGTCCAAAGGAAACTAGACCAATGTAGTTTTCCATCCTAGAGTAAATGTGTAAATATTTATACTTTATGTATGAATATAAATATAAAATTGAATTGAATTTTTCACCATTAGTTTTGTGGACCTCAAACAAAATTGCCTCAAACTTAGTCTACAATTGTTATAATAAATCAAAACTTGAATTGGAAAGATTAGTGCTCTTTTACTCAATGTGAAATATATTTTTCCAAATAATTGCTATATGTGTTTTGAATGTAATTGATTTTCTTATATAGAAGAATATTTTTACTATTTATGTTATCTTACCTTATTGAAAACACATAAGGGAAAATATGAGACATTTTAAATTTTGAAAGTTTACCAATGAAGTACATGAGACAAGGCCACATTAGTGGACAAGCCTGAGATGCACTCCAATTGAACTAGTACAATCTTGTCATAGAAGGATGGATAATTATAAAACATAGATAATAGGAGTTTTTAAATAGAAAAGTGGTGTATTAATATTTTTTCAAATATTGAAAGATAGTAAGTAAAATAGTGAAGGCTTAAATAAATATTTTCAACAAACATAATGGTGAATAGACAAATTAAGGTAAAGATACCAATTTTTAGTATTGTCAAGAAATTAATGACTAAATTTTTATGTCTAAGATACTTTCAATTTTTTTCAATATATTGATAAATAATGAAAACTCATTGCATTTTACCTCGAGGATTTACAACATAAAAATATTGTAGAGAAAATTCTTTTTAATATAATTAATCTACAATTATAACAAATACATCAAGAGGGTTCCTATAGATAAATAGAAATGATTAAAAATATAAAACATTTCCTTTATAAAAATAATAGGAATAAAAAATAAATCATTAACACCTTCTAAAACCATGATGAAAAACATTTAACAATCAATGACAAACTGCCATTTGAAAAAATCAGCATATACTTAATTATCAGCCCTCATATGTTACCTTCAAAATGTAAATTTGTATCTGATGACATAAATTAGAATATTGTATTAGGTATACCATGGATACAGTATGTGAATTATATACCCTCTACATATCGTAATTTCCTAGAATTTATTTATGATTAATATATTTAAACATTTTTAGTGGGGACGCTCATTTTTATTTATTTTTTCCGATTCTATATAATACGGTGTACATTATATCAATGTGAGCCACACCAGATATATATATATATATATATATATATATATATATATATATATATATACCTGCTTTAGAACTTATTATAATGGAAAAAATACGCACGTATATTTTTAAATAATAAAGCCATGTAAATCATGCTACAAACAACCAAAATGGGAATCCTAGTGAGGGAAAAAGGAAATGGCATAATGTTAGTTTCAAAACATCTAGAGTAGGAAAATATCTGGATGACAGTAATACATTTGATCTTGCACAGTTATATTAATTACCACTTTATTATTGCCAACATTTTTCATCCTTTATGCTTCATGACACATAAACCTATGCGGATAAAGGAGATCATATTTTGGAAGATCATTTCTTGAAGATGAACCATAAAAGCCAAGTACTTATTAAAAACAAAATCTTAAAGCACCATAACATGAGGACTTAGAAATTCAAAACTAGATAAACAAGTTAATAGCAAATAAAAATAAAGGGAGAGAGAACGAAAATAAAAAAAGCATTCGTGCTAGTGAACACATTTTTAGATTTGACGATATAAAATATAAAAAAAATATGAAGAGGATAGTATATTCATCTTTTGATCAAGCTAAAAGTGTGCAAAAGGAAAATTACAAAATCCATATTAAGTACAATACATCAAAATAACTATGAAGGCAGTAAATTATTTGATCAATAACACCTCCCAACACCAAAAATAAAATCATATGATAAAACACCAATTGCACTTGCATAAAAAACCAAAATGAACTCATAATTCTGAAATGCAAAGATAAAATGATTCTAATGGATCCAATAGCATAGTAATTAAAAATCACAAAATAAGTTTATGATAGAAATAAGAGACAGAAATAGCAATCGAAATAGGGTTTCACGCGTAAGGAATATCAGAGCATAGGTGGCAACTATAGGAAAGGCGAAAACCGCAGGGAATAAGGCAATCGTATATGAGGGAGGAATATCATCATCGGTGGTATGCCTGAAGGGATTCGTGCAATAGGCGATGAATAAGAGAAATGGAGGAGCGACTCTATGTTCTGAGAGGGTTTTACAGGGAGAAATGTAGTTAGAGTCGGTGACGGATAAAAGCCCATCTACGGCACATCTTTTAAAAGGGATCATGGAGGCGGAAGAGACGAATGGAGGGGGAATCCTGGCTTCCTCCGGGTAAATAAATCAGATCTATTGAGGGGGAAGGAAGACCCGATGTTGTTGGAGGATTGGCCGCGATGTAAAGATGTCGCTATCAGTAGTTATGGGATGAAATATGGGTGGCACATTGAGTAGGCTCAGCACCGCTCATTTGCTGAGGCTTTGGGGAGAGGGGGAGAAGGAAAAAGCCTTCCTGATAGCTACCTCAAAAAATCCCTACTGTAAATTTAAACAAGGAAGAAATTGAACAAATCTCTGAGAGGGAAGAATGGTTGTCTACACAGGGTTTAATATATGGATTTAAAGTTTTATGCCCAACTCGTTCTCCTCTTCACGGGTGGATTACGGAACGATGGCAGCATCCTTTTCAAAGTAATATTAAAATTAGACATGTTCGAAGAGGGATTTTTGTTTTTATTTTTGATTTTATCAAAGATAGTGATGTTGTTTTCAATAATGTCTATTGGGTTTGGGATAAACACGTCCTCCTAATTAAATCATGAAATTGAGATTTCAATGCCCTGAACAAAACCTTCAATTCCAAACTGATTTAGATCAGGCTTCCAAACCTTCACTATCAGTTTTGGGATGATCTGGTTTTTAGAGCCATTCGAAACACTATTGGGGATTTTCTGATGATTTGTGATATGACTGATGAAAGAGGGCATTCCAAATTTTGGTTAATTTAGACACTTCGAAGGAGCTTCTTACTTTGGTAGAATTGAAGGTTAGGAAAAAAAATTGTGTTCAATCTCTACATTTTGAAGTAATTGTGCTTAGGCGTAGCAGATGTTTTAAAACTGGGCATCTTGTCAACGAATGCCCAAGTATCAAGTCTAAGAAACCCAATTCTTGGTGGAAGGAAACAGGGATTGAACATATCACAATCCAAGCTATTGATGACAGTCGGGATGAAAGAGAGAGAGAGTCGAGAATCAGTTCCAGAAACTCCATTACAAGTTGGGGAGCAGATTCAGCTTAACAAGGAACCTTGTGTAAATGCTTTAGATAAGGAGGTGGATTCCTTATCAAAGACCGAAAATGTGTTACAAGAGAAACAAGAGGATGTGTTAGTCCAGACCTCGGTTGATGGAAAAAGAGTGATAGATCATTTGCAGACTCAGAAGTAAGGGGATAACCTCGAACTCTATATTCCCATATTTCCAGTTTTTGAAGAGTGGGGAGAATGGAAAGTTATCATCTCAATCAATCAAACAAACAACAAAAACAAACAAACAACAACCACCCAAAAAAAAAAAAAAAAAGAGAGAAAAGAGAGAAGTAGTAGTTAGTTTAAGGTAATAATGATTTGAAACTTATAAACATGTCTCTCATATCCCAAAAGTAAAACATTATGAGAATTTTTTTTATAGCTGTGGCTCTTGGCTTGGTTTTTTTAGTAGGAGTTTTTATTGAAAGTCCTGGCATTCGAGGCTACAGATATGCTATTTTTCTAGATGTGCTTTTGGTTTTCGATGGATGTAAATGCTTATTTTGGCTTCTAAACCTTTTAACTTATATCTTATCAAGTGTTTGATACCTGGTTTTCCATTTCATGTTTATTTTTCTACTAATTTTCTAGATATGCTTTTTAGTTTTCTATAGATGTAAATGTTTATTTTGGCTTCTAAGCCTTTTAACTTGTCTCTTATCAAGCGTTTGATACTTGATTGGGCCGCTATTTTAAAAAACCCTTTCATTCGGAAAAAAAACAAAAATACACCCCAACTAAAAATTCATACAATAAAATTGAGATGTATAAAAGAATTATAAATTTTCATTAGTCATATAAAATTATATATAAGTTATTTTATTCTCTATAAACTATAGAATAAAGTTGTCATAAAAAATAAAATTATGTAAAAATTAAATCTAATCCTAAAATTTTATGTATTTCCTATTTTAAGTCCATATTAAAACATAAATAATCATAGAGATGATTAAAATTGTTCTTCTTATCACTTGCATAATCTTATTGTTTTTACTAAATTTTAAATCTAATATCATAGAGGACCAAAAAAATTCCCTTATTCTTATACATATCTAAAATAATCCTGAGAATGATATAAAGTTATATATATTTATATTTTGATATAGAGCTAGAGTTATATTTGGGATGGAGATTTTATTACTATTAAACATTTAAATTAAGATATATAGATAACGTTACTTATACTCTATTTATTACTTACTTCCACAAGGTGTAGATATATCACATGTTACGATACCATACAGAATTCACTACCCAAAAGGGATAATATTTTTTCTATTTATTTAAACACACCAATCATAGAGAGGACACAATTTTTCATCTCAAACATCAATCAATTATTATTAGATTCCTCGTAGTTACCTATTTGGGTTAAAATAAAAAATTATATAAATTATAAAAAAATCAATGTCTTTTCTTATATTTTAGGTTATTATAAAAAAAAATTATACATCACATATGTACCTCTTGTACATATTTATTTTTGGGAAAAACCTTTTCCACGAAAACATAATTTTCTAAAAATTTGATAAATATAATCCAAAATAACATAAAAGTAACCTATTAAACAACGTTTACTAATCCTCATTAAAATCAAATAATTTTTTTATTAAAAGGACTTATGTTTCTCTATATTATATATATAAATATACACTTAAAAGTACATATAATGGGATCCGATCTGCATCATAAGGTAAGACTATATACATAACATCAATTATATAATTAAATCATAAATCAACACAATTAATCAAATGTTAATTAAAATAGTAATTCATTGAATAAAACATTTTTACTTATGTCACATATCCATAATTGTTTTCTTCTCTTAAAATAATAAAAGTGTATATTTTATTTTCACAATAATAAAAAAATTATGACTTACACAACAATATACTTTATGAATCATACTAATTCACCATGACATCTTTTCCCAAGTATAGGATTTCACAACCTCTTTTACAAAGCATAACAATTCATAATTGCATCCCTTTCTAATTTAAAAAAATTATAATATAGTCATTTCGTAAGCATGATACCTCAAAAAGCCATAAAATAGGGAAAGATTACCTCGCATCCATATGATGTTGTCAGGCATCCATGGCCATCATCAACCCTAAAGCCGAAGACATTTCAAAAAAATGTAAAAAATAACAGTATTGTTTCACACATACGGTAGAACACATAACACTTATTTAAATACTAGTTGTAGCTGGACATCCATTAAGGATCAATCAACACAAAATTGAGGTCAACTAAGTAATAGGAAATCAGAGGGAGAAATAAAGTATGAAAATCACTTTAAGTAAATAAATATTGATAGGAATTTTACTTTTGAAATTTATCATTCAAAACATTAACCACACCAATGGTTAAAATTTTGCTAAATTGCATCCCCCTTATTCACCCTAAGTTTTGTCTTTAATTTATGATCATTTGCACATAGTATGACTTAGTTAGAACTAGTAAGCAATATTAAACCTACCATAGTATTGAAGGAATCCATTTTCTCGATATTTTTCCTTTGGTCTCTACAACCCTTCGATTATTTGGAAACTCCTCCTAGTGATAGTAGAAGTAGGTTTTCATAGAAATATTTTGTAAAAAGGATGGTTATTTGTTTTCGTTCAAAACCAAACATGGAGGAACATGTTTATAATCATGGCATTGTATGTCCTCTCTAAAAATCAACCTAAATGCATCAACCTTGGTCTTATATGTTCTTAAAATCTCCAAAAAAAAAAAAAATGTGTATATACGCCAAGGCAAACAAATTTTATCAAAGAAAAAAAAATGATTTTTTTAAAAATATATAAAGAAAATTTAGAATTTAACATGTCTTAAAATTGGTTAAAGCTCATCCATAGTGTAATATGAAAGTTCGTATTAAAAATATTATCCTTCAAGTAAAAATACCCTCTACGAACTAAGTTGTCAATGTATAATGTTATACAAGTTTAATATCAACCATAATCATATAGAATTTAAGTGGCAATACTAAGGTTATTGTAAATTATCCCTTTGTAACATCTAGGTTAGGAGTGGTCAATGGTTGCATGGTCCATTTCTTGTTTCCCATTACCATTTCACACTTGTCACCTAGTACTAATTATATCCATCAAAATTCTCACACAAGATAAATTAATATTGTAATAAATAAATGTTACACATTTCAATATATATAAGAATAGTATTTTGTATTCCAACTTGGTTTGTATATTGATATTATTCCTCAATTTTTATTTTATTCCTAATCGCAAGTTTTGAGACATTACATGGTTATATCAACCATTGGGTATGTCATAAGTCAACCACTACATGATATTTTATAATAACATGTAAGAAAATATATTACCACATAACTACATTTATGTTTACAAAAGTAATATCCAGTTACATATAGATTTATTATGAAAATTAGTAAATAATAAATAACTAATACACTAAAATAAATAATCATTGAATATCTAAATTATTTTAATAATGTCCATAGACAATCTATATAATAAAACAAAGAAAAACATATTGAAACCATGTCCATACTCCTCCAAAATCATTAATTTAATCACTATATAAGGTGTTACAAATATCATGTCCCATAGCTTAAATCATGGTTAGAGAATTAATATAAACACACATTTATGTACATAAACATTTTAAATTGAAAATAATAATGAAATAACATTCTCACAAAATAATATGTGATATATCAAATATTTAAACATATCCATAACTAGTTCATATGGAAAATCTAAGATAAAGGATATCAACCATGTCAATAGTCCTCTGAAAATATAGTGAAATTCATGAAGTGAATAATTGTATATATAATTTTGAATTTTATGACATTGTACAAGCATTAAGACATTGGAGACATTATCTAGTGCCTAGGGAATTTTTCTTATTTACATATCATTAGGTATTGAAGTATCTAAACACTCAAAATAAGTAAAATAATAGGCATGAAAAGTGTGTTTCTTTCTTGCAAGGACATACTTTTGTTTTGAAACATAAATCAAGAAAACAAAATCAAGTGGTTATTTACTTGAGCAGGTGAGTGGGTTTATTAACTACTATGGTGAGTTAGGTAGTTGGAATTGAAGTTATTAAATAATTATATGACATTGATCTAGATTTTTAAAGTATAGCTGAGTAATGTAGGAATACATTAATAGGTGACATAATTAGCATTTATAATGAGTATCTTATATAGTATGGTTATCTCTTCAATGAGAAATAATTATGTATTCTAGTTGGGTCTCTAAGAGACAATATTATAAGAGAGTTGAAAAATGGTGGATTGGTTGGATATTTTGGTAAGACAAAGACAATAGTTTTTATGGAAGAGAATTATTTTAAGCAAAAGATGATTAATGAATTATGTGACACTGATCTAGATTTTTAAAGTATAGTTGAGTAATGTAGGAATACATTAATAAGTGACATAATTAATGTTTATGATGAGTATCTTATATAATATGTTTATCTCTTCAACAAGAAATAATTATGTATTCTAGTTGGGTCTATAAGAGACAATATTATAAGAGAGTTGAAAAAAATGGTGGATTGGTTGGATATTTTGGTAAGACAAAGACAATAGTTTTTATGGAGGAGAATTATTTTTGGCCAAAGATTAAGAGATATATAGAAATATATGTTTTAAGGTTCACGATATGTCAAGTGGATAAATAACATGGATAGAATATAGGTTTCTACATGCCATTACCAGTTCAAAGATGACCATAGATAGATATGAGTATGGATTTTGTGTTGGGGTTACTAAACATACAGGGAGGTAATGATTCATTTTTTGTTATTGTAGACAAGTTTGTTAAGATACTTCATTTTATTTCATAAAATAAAACCAATGATACCAATAGAGTTGATAATCTATTTTTTAAGGATGTTGTGGGATTTGATGGTGTTCAAAAAACCATTAAATCAACAAAGGACACAAAATTTATAAGTAATTTTTACAGGACTTTGTAAAAGCATGTGTGGACTAATCTAGAATTCAGTAGTGAATACCACCTAAAAATGGATGGATAAATATAGGTTTTAGACAATATCTTGGGAGATTTGTTGAGATGTATAATTGGAAATAAGCCCATGTAATGGGACTTGGATTTACCACAAGTTGAGTTTGCATTTAATAGTATAGTGAATACATTAATTGGAAAATCTATTAAAAGTTAAGAAATGTGTGTTATTTGAGGATGAATCCTTTATGGAATAACCCAATGATATAATGATATTTTGATGTTATAAAATAAGTCTATAATTTAATCATATAACGAAAATTCTTAATTGTATCATGTCAAGTAAAAACATGCAATCATGTCTAATGACGTGAATATATGGATTTTATGTTGACAATCATATTAATGAATATATCATCAAATCATGTATGAAACATATGTAATTAAAATTAATAAAAGTGTCATTTAGATATGCATATAAATTTTTTGCTTAAGCACTAAGAAGAAACATCTACGTGATTAATGTATTGAATAAGAGTGCGTGAGATATGTGGATGATATGGATCATGGAACATATAAGCCTTAAATCCCACCAATATCAAAATGTAATGACACATTATATAAGTATATGTAATATCACACAATTTAATATATAAGACTAAAGAGATGGATATAAGCGACATATAATAATCATACAAATAGGGCCAAGCGGCCAAAATCTAGGAGAAAAGAATATTTAAAAAGAACACATGGACTCAATCAAAGCCAAGTGGATACATAAAATATTTAGGCATTACCAACCTTTTATAAAAAGTACTAACACTAAATAATCATTAAAAATACAAATTAGTCTACACTTTATAAGCATGTAAATGTCACAAAATATGAAGATTACATATCCATGTAATGTTGTATACAAGATTAGAAATATTAAGGCATGTCCATAAGAAATAAAAGTGTATCAACATGCTAAATGGAAAGGTAATAGAAATATATAACCTATGGTAGTGTAACATTTTGAAGTTTTTTCAATCAAGATTTCCATACACATTATGTATAACAATGATCGAGCATCTATGCATCAATATATCATGTTTAACTATGTGCACTAAATATCAATCTTATACAATGTGACATGCATGTGTGGGTATAAAGAATATTAAACCTACCAAACATCTGATAAATTACATTCGTAAATGATGTAATATAAATTAATGTCACGTTCATCTCTTGATAAATTTATTTTATCAGGAATTAGTTAAATGTGTCATCCCAGTCATCACATAATTCATTGTTACATGAATTATCTTTAATGTTGTCTAAACACATCTCCTTTTCTTTCACTATCTCTAAATGGCCACATTTTGTTCTTGTAGTTATCTTCTAACTTTGAGTTTTTAGTGGGAAATATTCCCATCGTGTTCAATCATCATTGAATCCCATTCCTCTAATAATATAATGCACTAATTTGTTCTAACCACTATGGGTTATAAGAGATCTAGAAAACTATTTCCTAATACAATCAACTAGTGAGTATTATGGGTGTTATTGATGTGAAAAAGTTGAATAAATTTGAACTAAAATTAATAGGTAAAATAAGGTGTCCTAAAATGTGCCCATATATGAAATATATTTGAAATTAGTAATATCATATCTAAAATGTCATATAAATTAAACATTGCATTTATGTGGAGTTTATGTTTGTCAATCATAAATCTTTACCAATAAGCACCTTATATATATGTTTTAGTTTTCAAAAGATCTTGTCTCACATGGGTATGACCTTTTCATGTTGCATTTATTCTATAATTCCTATTAGAACTAAGTGGTGAATGATCTTTTTGTAATGTTACAACTTATTTAACACCATAATTCTTACACTTTTTAAATATCTAAAGTAGTGATATATAATTATATATTCCATGTCCAAGGATTTGAAGATAATTACAATATGATTTATCTTACTCGCATGATAAATTTAACACTCTCTCTCTCTCTCTCTCTCTCTCTCTCTCTCTCTCTCTCTCTCTCTCTCTCTCTCTCTCTCTCTCTCTCTCTCTCTCTCTCTCTCTCTCTCTCTCTCTCTCTCTCTCACTCACACACACACACACACACACACACAAATATATATATATATATATATGAAATACACACACACATAGATACATACACACACACACACACACACACACAAAGATGTGTGTGTGTGTGTGTGTGTATCTATGTGTGCGTGTGTGTGTATATATATATATGTATGTATGTATGTATGTATGTATGTATGTATGTATGTATGTATATATATATATATATATATATATATATATATGTATGTATGTATGTATGTATGTATGTATGTATGTATGTATGTATGTATGTATGTATATGTATATATAGATCTATATGTATATGAATCTATATGTATATATATGTATCTATATGTCTATTTTATTTTGTATAGGTTTTGAGTCTTTTCTCAATACCTTCATTTATCCTATTAACCTATTCAGACACACTACCTAGACCTACCTAGAACTATACATAACACCCCATTTTAAAACCCTTAACACCCCAATTCCTTGGTCTAACCCTTTAACCTAGCTATACCTTAAACTAAGGTGGTGGCTTGTATTTCAATGACCTATTTTGTCATGGATTGACCTTAGTGTTAAACTTTATTTAATTTATTGATTTTAAACATTATGATATTGAATTAGGTTGATGACATATTACAAGTTGTATTAACACCATTTAATGAGGTAGGTGGCATAATTGGTGGAGGTTACAATGTTAATCAGTTGATTTATGATTGACTCTAATGTTAACCACTAATCCTTTTCTCTATTATCAATAATTGATTAATTGTTGAGTCTTCTTGACATGTCATTAATAAAAGGTTAGTGGTAGAATTGCCTTATAAATGGAGGTTTTTCTCTCTCCTCCCATTCAATGTGGTATTAAATTGGGTATGGTGAAATTATATGAAAGGGATGGGAGTTTGGATGATGAGTAGAAGAGGTTAGGAAGGTGGAAATATGGAGGAGAAAAAAGTAGGTCTAGTTGGTTTTAATGGTGACCATGATGGATTTGGAGAACACACAGTGGTGCTTAAAAATTTATAGAGGTTTTTTAACTTTTTGAGCTTATTAGAGTATTCTCTATTATCAAATAAGTCATTATGGTTTCTTGACTATGTTAAATGGAAAATGACGCTTATATACTTAGAAGTCTTAGGACTTTCAGGTGTATATGCATACCCCATGAATGATATATCGACATATATCATTGCATATGAACTTCATATATATATATATATACATACATACATATATATATATATATATATATATATATATATATATATATATATATATATATATATATATATATATATATATATATATATATATATATATATAGCTCAAATCCTTTGTTTTTTTTATGACTCGACTTTGCATGCATTGTTTTCATTAACTTACCTATCATATGAATACTATGTAATTTTGTAACCCTATATGTGGGTTTTAGGTTGAATATGAATGTGTAGATGTACAAAATTTACATTGGTTAAGATATATAACTTGTTCAATGGGTGGTGTATGCATGTATAAACTTGTAGAATGTTTTGACAATGTTGAACGTGTTTTAAAAAAGTAAAAAGGTGACTTTGTTTTATAAATGTAGGTGAATACATTGTTATAAAGGTGAATGTGTTTTTTATAATGGTAATTTTATGTCCTATGAGTGATTATGTTTTTATAAAATGATAACTGGGTGTTTCTTTTTTAAGTGACAGTGTTTGATTAAAAAAGGGTAACTACGTTTGTTCAACGGAGTTGAATTTTTTGTTGAAGGGGATTACATTCCTTGTGTTTGTGACTACGATTTTTCTTTTTACTGTAACTACATGTCCTAATAACAATAACGGGGTGTGAAAGGACTCATATGTGGAATTGTTTTGTTTTCCATTTTACCATGTGATAGTGATACCATAAAAATGAAATTATTGAACCACCTTAGGGTCAATATATTTTATAATCTTTATTTTATTAAGTTTATTAATTATTGGGAATTTGAAGATATAATTGGTTAAATTGTTATATCATTCTATTATATTGTGCCTTTATGTCAAACCTCATATATTTAAGCATATGGGGTTGGCAGTAGTTTGGATTGAGGCTATGCTTGATAATATAAGCATGTTATAGCCTCAAATTTGGTCTCTTAGTTACATTGATTGCATTTTATGTCATGATTTTCTTTGATTGTGTTTTATTGATTGTTGATAAAACTAGTTGGTGACTGGGTTATGTTTGGTGTTCATCTATGTGTATGTGAAAACTATTAAACCATTTTTATAATCAATGTTCATTTCATTTATGAAGCTTATATATATACCTAGACTATAGTATTCTTATTTAACTTAGTTATGGATACCTTGTTTATGTCATGGGTCGACTATGTTATTATTTCACTAAGTTCAACTTATATATATATATATATATATATATATATATATATATAGACACACAAACACATCTCATGGTTTAAGTTGTATTTGACTTATGTCAAGACTGGGGTGTATGAGTTAGTTGTGCATGCTTTGCCATGGTCTTAAGTTTAGACCCTAGTATATCATTCAAATGGGTTATGAATATTATTTTTGTTATGATTATTATTGTTTTGATTTATTATTCCATTATTTCCTTTTATTTTTATATTATTTAATTTTATGGCTACATCGTTTTAATCAACTATGTGGACCTTTACATCGATGTTGAAAAATATACTTGTGCTGTGTGATGAGTATGAGTGCATGTGTATGCATAAAGTTATGTTGAGTTATGAATGTTGGGTCTTATAATAGTATGGATATATTATTGATAGTGTCATTTTGATATTATGATTAAGTTAATTTGATTTTTGGAAATAAACATGGTCATGAATGGAAAACTTGAACTTGTTATTCTTGAAGACATGTCGATTTGATTTCTATTCCATGTTAAAAATAATATTTGAGATTGAGTTTATATTTTGTGTCATTTTTTTAATTAAGTTTCTACTTAGATGTCTTGGTTACTTTTTGAAACATATTGATTATCATTACTAGACTAGACTTTAATAATAAAGAGTATATATTAGAGGTCTAGATGGTGAAGGTTGGCCTAAATTTGGATGAAGATCCAAGAAGGATAATTCAAATGATATTTAATATATTAAATTTAATCTATTATACATTATTTTCCACACTCTTTATCTATACTTCCTATGGAATAACTATTCTCATCTTGCATTGGAATGATATAGTTGTGTTTCATGTATTATTTTATGTCAATATATCTTTTTATTTAGAAACCAATTTACTCTGAATTCACCTCACGTTCTTGATTAGTAAAACCACCATCTTACTAATGGTCAGGGTGGTGAGGGCCACGAATGGTTAGGCTCATAAGGTTGGTTGGGTAGGTTTATCCCAATCAGTTTATATGTCTTTGACTCCATGCTTTGATGAATCCACATACACGTAGGGAATATGGTAACAATTTAATTTGTTAATTTGATTAATTATTGATATATCTTATACAAGTGATTATAGTTGTTATATTTGACATTAAATAATATATTGATCATGATGGATACTAATTGGCGTTATGAATGGATTATTGAATCAAAATATAAATTGAATATTGTATAAGGGAAATTAATTATTAGTTGAAGGTGATATACATTAGATACATTATATTATTTAATTATTGGATTAATTCTATGTTAATTTAACATTATTTTATAATCATATAAAATCCATATTTAATTTTCATATGAAATTAATCCTTACATATATTAATTGTCCTATTAAATCTTGAGTATAAACAAATTCATCTATGAAAATTATTTTTGGGACTACTTAGATGTTGCACTAGTTCTTAATTCTGAAATTCTATTTGAATTGGAGTTATATTTATTAGATTATATAGATGATTAGATATAAGTTGTGTTGTTAACTCATATTGACTATGTTAAATTGACTTATCATGTTATGTACACAAATACATATATGCATATATATCTCTTAGTGATTTTATCAATCCATAAACTTTGGTAGTTGGATCATAAGAAAAATAAACCAAATTGTTTTTTTCTAGACGTGCATTTCAAACATACCTGATTGTGTGCAAGGTATGTATTCTGCATATGTTTAACCTAAAAAATATTATATCTTAAGTCATGTATATGTGTAATTGGAAATTTAATAGGTTAAATTTTTCATTATTTAATAAATGAAATAATAGTTAGTTTCATCTTACAATTTGAACAGGATGTGTATAATATTTTTATAGAGATTAATCATATGGTTAAGTAAAGGAACTTGAAGGAAATTTTAATAATATCTATGAAGATGATAAGAAATTTATATACCCTCTTTATGGTTAGTGATATTTATTTAAATAATTAATATCTACATGCTTTTTATTTCCTTCCACATCGAGTTGTATGTACTTAACCTTCTTTTCTAGTACTTGAACATACTTACCTCATTGTCTTATATATCAAATAGAGGAATTTGTAAGAGTTCTTTAAATGAAACATTTTATTTAGGTTTCACTCAATTTGAAACTTGTGTGACTTCTATTTTCATAATGATGTTAAATTCTATACATTGAACATTGATGTTGAATAAAACACTTGCAACATTCTTCATTTAGTCTAAATTTATTACTAACATAATGATGTATTAGGCATTTATTTATTAGATTATTATGGAATATTGTATAAAAAGAAATGAACTCTTTGTTAAGTAGTTATTTTATTTATTTTATCTCTTAAGTGATCACATAAGTTACCTAAAACAAATAGATAGTCCATACTTAATTGCTTTAGTACTTTAAAATCATTAATATCACATTGGCTATGACAATCTAAAGGGTTGTATGTTTTCACTTCTTAAGTGCTCATAGAATAATGATGTTGATCGTAACTATATCATTATTCATTATTCTAATAATAACATCCATGTTGGTAAATAAATGATGTATTAATTAATTATACATGTAGTGTGGTGACCTTAAAGGCCATCAAGCATTTATGACTTTGATCAGTTGCACTATAGAATATGGTATTACAAATTTATTCTTTTTATGCAATAATATATATTTTGTTAAGTGAAAGATTTAAAATTTGTATGTGTTGAACTAAGTTTCTATTGCTGATTATATTGTTTGTTTGAATTATGTAACATATATTAAAATATAAACCTATGATTAACTTGAATGATAACTTAGGGAAATAGAGTTATCCTTCCTAGTTAAACCAATCCTTTGACATATCCATCTTTGAGTGGGATTGAAAACTACTAAAGAAAGTGAGATATTTACCTAAGGTCAAGGACCTATAAATGATCATATGTAGAAGTATGAGTGCCACATATGGTGTTCACATCCTATCCATGTATGCATACATCGATTAACACTGAACCCCATAAAAAAATTAATACAAACTACTTCTCCATAGCACTTTGTGTATGTATTTACATCTAGCTAATTACCTTAGTTCACATCCTTTAGCTCTATTTTTGCATATGTGAGTGTGCTTAACATTTATCATTTTTATTAACAAGAGAACTAAATGGGTCTAACACATATCCAAAACTTACTCTGATATATGATTCAATTTTTTTGGGGTTGTTTCATCTCATATCAAAGTAGTTTTTAGCTCTATGGATATATGGGAATGAGTATTTTTCTTATCAATTTTAAATCTTGTATACTATCATTTATGATTTTTTTAGGATGGCTAGAATGAGATCAAGTGGAAGAAACACCTATGGGAATCCTTTGCATGTGAACCCAGCTATGGGCATAAATAAAATATAAAGAAGGGGTCATCATGGTCATATCCATGTTCACAACAAATAAGATCCACCCATAAATAATGTTAAGAGTAATACCAAGGTACCTCATGTTGAAGTATTTAGTGGGAATCTTTATATCCCTTAACATCTTGAAAGGAAATATTGATATCTAAGAGAAAATATCAAATAGACTTGAAGGGATGTCCCAAGAAGAAGTACCTAGACTAGAAATGGGGCAAATTGAAGAAGACATTATTCAAGAACTACCTTTGACAACTATTTACCCAATCATCGAAGAGATGAAAAATCTTCCACTACATACCTTTTTAGGTGAAGAGTCATGTGACATAACTAATGCATAGATGGTAAACATGAAAAAGTAATTCAACTTGCATGATATGCTATGAAATGTGGAAGCTAGAGTGGTAGCCTATCATCTAGTAGGACTTGCAATGTTATGGTGGAATCACCTTTGTGTTACTGAAGAATATCAACCTTTGAACTGATCCTAGTCTATTTTTGAGATTTAGTATAAAAAATGATACCTAAAAGTAAACTATAAAGAGTAGAAAATCATTGATTCTTATCTCTTAAATAATGAAACATGTGTGTTGTTGAGTATGAGAAAATGTTTTTTAATTTTTTACGTCATGTGAACTATATGCATGATGAATAAAAAAAGGTTAGTAATTTCAAACTTGGGCTTAATTAAATATTGATGCATGATGTTAACATGAAAAAACTAAGGACTTTAGATCCAGTAATCTAATCAACCTATAAGGTTGAGAAAAAAGAAAAGTCTCACCAAAAGGTAATACAAGAGTTCAAGTCAAGCATGCAACAATCTTAAGTAAAGAACCATTCTCTCATGAAAAATAACCTTGAAAATTTTGATCATAATAATAGATTTTTAGGAAGTAATAAAATTTTTAGTGATTTTTATAATCAAAATATAAATTTTAAGTCCCATAAAACTTCTAAATTTGGTTCATACAAGAAAGAACAACATTAAAATGACCAACATAGACCTGCCATGAGTGCTAATATAGTAGCATCTTCTAGACTAATTATTTTTTGGGAATATGGTGACAACCATTATAGAAAGGACTGTCTTAAACTAAAACCAGACTAAGTAGCGAATCATAGAGTATATATTATTATTGATAATTACAGTGTTGACTTGTAGGCCACTCTAATTGAAACCCAAGGTATAATTAATGGTTTTGTTTTGACTATATTGATTGATTATGATATAGCAAATTGCTTTATTACTCCTTTTAGTTCTAAGAAATATAATAGTAAACTCATTTTGATAAGGGAAGGTTGGGAAGTTAAATTAAGTATTGTAAGAAAGTGCCTATCATTGAGTGTTTGGAACAAGAAAAATTAGATCTTGGTGTTTTTAAGACCAAGGTAAATCTTTTTTTCATGCCTTTAGAGTCTTACAATCTCATCCTTAGGATGGATTCACTACATGGACATCAAGCCATGCTTGATTATGTGGGTAAAAGAGTAAAATGAACCAACGAGCTTGGCCAAATTATATTATTATAATACATGTAAGGGTTTGTAAGATGTAAAACACTTTTAGTTTTGTAGTTGAAAAGCTCTGTTAGGAAGGGCTGCAAGCTTTATCTAGTCTAACTACAAGAAATATCCAATGAAAAATGTTGGTACATAAATATTTTCCTATTTTAAGGGAGTTTTTGGATATTTTTTATTGAGAATCTACCTAATTTACCATGCAAGAAATAATTTGAGTTCTCTGTTGACATCATACCTAAATCTCTAAAGTACTTTACCTCATGAATGTGGCTGATCTATAAGAGTTAAAAGTTCAACTGCAAGAACTTTTAAAAAATAGAAGCATCTATCCAAGTTTGTCTCCTTGGTGTGCTCTGATGGTCTTTGTAAATAAAAAAGATGGTACATTGAAGATTTGTATTGATTACTATATGTTAAATAAGGTAATACTAAAAAATCATTATCCTTTGCCTAGAATTGATGACTTGTTTGACCAAGTGAAAGCTGTTATAGTCTTTTCTAAGATTGAATTTAGATCAAGATACCATCAGCCAAAAATCAAGAAAAAAGACATACATAAAACTAATTTTAGAACATGATATGGACAGTATGAGTTCATAGTTCTCCCTTTTGGCTTAACCAATGTACCTATATCTTTCATGAATCTTATAAAAAACATATTTATAGACTTTTGGATAAATTTGAGCTAGTTTTTATTGAAGACATTCATATTTATTTCAAGAATGAGGTTGTATGATCAACACCTTCATCTAGTCTTGTAAAGACTACTACATCATAAACTATATGGAGTATTATCTAAATGTATATTATATTTATTTAAAATTTATTACTTGGAACATATTATTTTAAAAAAAAGAAATGATATTAACCCCATTAAGATCAAAGCTATTCAAGATTGACCTGTTCCTTCCAATGTGCATAAATTCTGTAGCTTTATAGGTTTGGAGGGTTCTTATTAGATTTTTGTTGAGAATTTTTCTATTGTGGCCTATCCCATCACTTCCATGCAGCATACAGGAAAGAAGTTTGTATGGACACCTCATTGTGAGGAAACATTCAATAATCTAAATGGAATGCTTACAATAGCACCTATTTTGATCATAAAAGACTTAAATGGTAACTTTGAAGTTTTGATTGATGCTTGTAAAGAAGATCATGGAAGCATCTTGACTCAAGATGGTAAGGTTGTAGCTTATGAGTCACAAAAATTTAAATAGCAGATAACTATCATACACATGACATGGAGCTTGTTACAATTATTCATGTACTTAAATAATGAAAACATTTCATGTAGGGAAAGCCTTTAAACGTAAAATATGATCACTGGAGTCTTGAGTATTAATTCTCTCAAGAAGATTTATATGCACACTAGCATAGGTGGTTGGAAATTTTGAGAAATTTTGAGCTAGATATATCATATGTCAAAGGTAAGGAGAATCATGTGGCTGATGCACACAATAGACACACATACCTTGTTACCTTATCAATAATATAAGGAAATTGTTTAAGTGTTTTTAATTTATAGTAGTTTGCTGATGTATTCTTCCATGATGTAAGAGTAGGTTTGGATGATGAGATTGTACTATAAATATTTGTTGAATTTTTTATTTCAATAAATAAATTGATAAGACATAAAAGTAGAATTTATATACTTAATTTGGGTGAATTGATAAACTATATGCTTAAATAAGTGCATACAACACCATAATATTATCATTAGGGGTTACAAAAATGATGCATGAGCTAAGAAAATCTCTATTTTTGGCCTGAAAAGAAGCATGATGTCGCTAACTTTATAGTATAATGCTTAGAATGCCATTATGTCAAAGGTGAACATTGCCATCCAGAGGGCCTAGTGTACCCTCATGATATTATAATAGATAAGTTCATTTTAGTCTCACTTTATTTTATTACAAGGCTACCAAAATCATGAAGTAAGCATTAAATAATCCTAATAGTTATCGATAGAGCCACTAAAGTTGGCCACTTTATTATTAAAAACTTAAAAAATGATGATTCATATTTGGAAAATTCTTTGTGGAGGAAATTATAAGACTCTATGGTATACCCAAAGTGATCATATCAGATTAGTACAAGTTATTTACTTTGAGGTTTTGTCATATTTTAACTACAACCTTTGGAACACAAATGAATTTTAGTTCTTCATATCATCCAAAAATAGATGGAAAAATAAAATGACTCAACCAAGTGGTTTAAGATATGTTTCACATGTAAGTAATGGATCATAAAACAAAATTGGAAGAATAAATTTATCTGATTGAATTTGTATAAAATAACTCTTACAATTTAGCTAATAAGATGGCTTTGTTTAAAGCCTTATATGGACATAAGTTTAGAAAAGCTATTGGTATGGAAAACTTGGAAAATAGGGTTGTTTTTGGACCTAATTTACTACTAAAATATGATAAGTAGATAAATTTAATAAGGCAAAATTTTAAAATAACATTTGACAGGCAAACTAGTTATGCTTATCAAAAGAGAAACCTGCATGAATTTATCGTGAGAGATAATGATTTTTTGTGCATTAAACCACAAAAAAGTTATATTAAGTTTGGAAAGGCTTCCAAGTTAGCACCACATTTTGTCAAGCCTTTTGACAAAGTGAAAAATATTAGGCCTATTGCTTACCGACTTACACTTCCTCCTTTTTGAAGGATTTACGATATTTTTTATGTCACCTTTTTAAGAAAATATATACCTCATCTATCTCATATTTTGGATTGGAATCATTTACAAGTTATGGAAGAGGAAAATATTTAGTTGGAATCAGTGAGAATACCAGACCATCATAGCATTAAGATATATAATAGAGATATATAGAAGGTTTTGGTGCAATGGGACCCTCTAAGTGAAAGGATCACTAATTTAAAAGATGTTCATTTTATTAAACAACATTATGCATATATTTTTAATTAAGACACCATGATGAATCCCTTCCAACAAGGGGAGAATGTTATGATTCCATATTTTCATAATATCTATGCTATTATTTTTATGTTATTAAACTAGTTATTAGTTATTATTGTAGCTAGATTATTTATGGTATTAGTTGTAGTAGTGTTGGGTTGTGTGCTTAATTCTATACTTAATTATTTTATGGACTTGTTACTATTGTTAACAATGTTATAAATTTGTGTTAAATTATTGATTATTGATATGATGTGATTGATGTCTTTTTTTTTGGTTGTATGTTTTATCTATGATCGAGGTAGATGTTGGAGGTTATAATCTTGGAACTAAGTGAATTTTGACCAAGTCAACATGTCTAAAAGTTATACTTATTGGTTTTATTTTTTCCTTCAAACACCTTGATTAGTCATTATGATTGTTGGTTATGGTCTTTATACTTGTGTTATTGTTGTACCTTCTCTGATGTTATTTATCATTTATTACCATTATTTTTATGTTATATTTATTGAAACCATAGTATTTATTCATTATGCACTACTCCATTTATTTTCTTTCATACAAGTTATGATTCTTTTATTCATCCCTTCATTGATCCTATTATCTTGTTCAGACATGCTACTTAGACATACCTACACCTACCCTTAACACTCACCATTGAAATTTTTTACCTCACTACCTTGCCCTAACCCTTCATCCTAGCTAGACTTTAGGTTGAAGTGGTGGCTTGTATTTTAATGATCTATTTTGTCATGGCTTGACCTTGGTATTAAATTTGGTTTAATTCAATGTCTTTAAACACTGTGATATCGATTTAGGTTGATGATGTATTTGGATTTTACTAACACCATTTAATGAGGTAGGTGAAATAAATGTTGGAGATTATAATTTTAATAAGTTTATTTATGATTAACTCTAATGTTAATCACTAATCCTCTTTTTTATTGATTGGTGGTTGGCTAATCATCAAGTCCTCTAGATGTGCCATTAAAGAAAGGCTGATAGGGGATTTGCCTTAGGATACTAAGGTTTTTGTCTCTCCTACCATCAGTGTGGAATTGAATTGGGTATGAGGAAAGTGGATGTAAGGGATGAGAGTTTGGATTGTGGATAGAGGGAGTTAGAAATATGGAAATATAGAGGACAAAATAGTAGAAGGTTTATGTGGTTTTAATGGTAGCCATAACAGATTTTGGTAAAACATAGTTGTGGTGAGAAAGTAATAAAGGTTTTTATCTTTTTTATCTTATTGAAATATTTTACGTTATCAAGTATGTTATTTCGGTTTCTTGACTATGTTGAATAGAAAATGATGATAATATGTTACTTATGTATCTAGAAGTCTTAGGAATATTGGGTACATATGCAGACCACATAAATGATATATTGACATATATCATTGTATATGAACTTGAAATATTATATATATATATATATATATATATGTATATATATATATATATATGTATATATATATATATATATGTATATATATATATATATATGTATGTATATATATATATATATATATATGTATGTATATATATATATATGTATGTGTGTGTGTATATATATATATATATATATATATATATATGGTTTGAATCTTTTTCTTTTCTTTTATGACTTGACTTTAAATGCATTGTTTTTATTGGCTTATCTATCATATGACTGGCTATAGAGTTATGTGTTTTATTGTAAGTGGGTTTTGGGTTGAATTCAAATGTGTACATGCACCAAATTTGGATAGGTTAACATAGATAACTTGTTCAATGGGTGGAATCTACAAATATAATATTATAGAATGTTTTTATAATGTTGATTGTGTTTTATAAAATTAAGGGTGACTATGTTTTATTTATGTAGCTGAATGTGTTTATTATAAAGGCAATTTCATGTTCTATAGATGGTTATGTTTTTATAAAATGATAACTAAGTATTTCCTTTTAAGTGACTCTATTTGATTTAAATATGGTAACTACATCTTTTCAATGGAGTTGCATTTTTATTTAAGGTGATTACATTCGCTCTGTTTATGATTATATTTTTTCCTTTTATTATAAATACAGGTCCTCATAACAAAAAGGTCATGTTAAAGGACTCAACTGTGTGACAATTTTTATTTTTATTCTAACATGTTACATTTATGATGTAAACTTGAAATTATTAGACCATATTAAGATCACTGTCTTTGATTATCTTTTTTCTATTGAGTTTTATAATTACAGGGAACTTAAAGATACAACTAGTCAAGTTATTATATCATTCTATTGTATTATGCCTTAATGTAAGACCTCATTTATTTAAGAATATAGGGGCATTAGAAATTTGGATAGAGCCTATTCTTTTGAATAAAAGTAGGCCAAAGACTTAAATTTGGTTTCTTAGTTATATTGACTACGTTCTACATCATGATTTTATTTGATTGCATTTTATTGATTGTTGATAAAACTAGTCGATAACTAGGTTAAATTTGGTGTTCATCTATGTGTATCCTGATACTATTAAACCATTTTTATAATCAATGTTCATTTCATTTCTAAAGCTTATGTATATATATTAACCCAGGCTACTGTATTCTTATTTGACTGAGTTGTGGATACCTTGCTTATGTCATGGGTTGACTATGTTATTATTCTACCATGTTGTTGATCTTGTATGAGCACAAGTACACATGAACACATGCACACACACACACACAAAACTCATGGTTTAAGTCATATTTCACTTAAGTGATTCCATTACCATACTTATGTCTAGACTGGGCTGTATGAGTTGCTTGTGCATGCTTCATCATGGTCTTAAGTTCTTACATTTTTATCTCATTAGATTGGGTTATGATTATTATTTTGGTTGTGATTATTATTATTTCAATTTATGATTCCATTTTTTAATTTTATGATTATAATTTTTTCTTTTTATGGTTGTGTCATTTTTATCGACTATGTGGACATTTGCATCAAAGCTACATCATATACTTGTGATATGTGTTGATTATGATTGCATGTGGATGCAAAAAGTTGACTTCAGTTATAGCCATTGGGTCTTATAACAGTATGGATATATTATTGAAGTTGTCATTTTGATATTTTGACTAAGTTGATTTGAGTTTTGGAAATAAATTTAATCATGAATGGAAAACTTGACCCTATTGTTCTTGAATCCATATTTATTTGATTTTTATACTATGTTTAAATAAATAGATTAGATTGAGTTTATATTTTGTTTGTGTCATTATTTTTAATTAATTTTTTAGTTGGATGTTTTTTTTACTTGTTGGAATGTGTTGATTATCATTCTTAGACTAGACATGAATAATAAAGTGTATATATTAGAGGTCCAGATGGTTAATATTGGTTAAATTTTGGATGGAAATCTAAGTAGGATAATATGAATGATATATAATTGATTAAACCTAATCCATTCTATATAATTTGATAGCTGAAATTAACCTTTTCCACTTTTGATCTATACTTCAGATAAAATAACTATTCATGTCTCACTTTGTAATGGTATAGTTGTGTTTCGTGTATTATTTTATTTCAATATATCTCTTTATTGAGAAATTTATTTTCTCAAAATTCACTTCATGTTCATGGTTACCACAACCACCATCATGCTGATGATTGGGGTGGAGAGGGCCAATGATGGTTGTGATCATATGACTACTTTGGTAGGTTTATCCTGATCAATTAATCCATGTTTGACTCTATGATTTGATGACTTTGCACATGTATATGGAAGATGGTAACAAATTAATTTTTTAATTTTATTTATTATTGATATATCTTATAGCATTGATTATAGTTTTTAGCTTTAACATTAATTAATATATTGATCATGATGGCTACTAATTGGTGTTATGAATGGATTATTGAATTAAAATAAAAAATGAATATTGTATAAGGTAAATTGATTATTGGATAAAGGTGATATACATTAGGACATTATATTAATTAATTATTGGGTTAATTTTTCATTTATTTAACATTGTCTTATAATCATATTAAAGTCAGATTTAATTTTGATATGCAACTAATCCTTATATATATTCATTATTATATTAATTATTGAGTACAAACAAATTAATCTATGAATATTATTTTTAGGCTTACTTAGATGTTGCACTAGTTCTTAATTCTAAATATTTGTTTGAATTGGAATGATCTTTATTAGATTATATATATGATTAGATATAAGTTGTGTTGTTAACTCATATTGACTAAGTTAAATTGAATTATCACCTTATGTATACAAATACATAAATGCATGTGTATCTCTTAATCATTTCATTAATGCATAAACTTTGGTAGCTAGATCATAAGAAAAATAAACCAAATTCTTCCTTCTAAAAGTATGTATTTCAAATATACCTAGTTACATGCAAGGCATGTATTATGCATATGTTTAACATAAAATATATTATCTATTAAGACATGTATATGTGTAATCTAAAATTTTATAAGTTAACTCTTAAATTATTTAATAAATGAAATATCATTTAGCTAAATCTTATGATATGATCATAGGCATGTATAATTTTTTTCAGAGATTATTCATATGGTTAAGTAAATGAACTTGACGTAAATTGTAATAATATCTATGAAGTTGATAAGCAAGCTATATGTTCCTCTATTTTGTTTGATGAGATTTAGTTGAATAATTAATATCTAGACACTTGTTTGGGTATAAAAATAAAAAAATACTAAAGAATATTAAAATATGTTTTTAGACCTTTAGATGGTCATGTATGTCCTATGAAAAGATCTGATAACATCCTTAACTAGATAAGATAGATTTTGACTAAATTTTTTTTTTTGTGATAGTCATTTTGGCACAAATGAGAGTTCAAATAGAGATATAGATCAAAATTTATGGTCTTTACAAGTTCACTCTCTACATCTATAATATGTCTAAGCCAATTTAATGGTGTGTAAAAATATTTTAAAAATAGCCATTGAATGGCCCTCGACACTTCAAAAATAAGAAGACACCTATGGTAATTGACATTATTCAGGATTATTTGTACTAACTTGTATGTGTAACACAAAGATATCAAATATAGATACAATAAGTCTAGGAATCTAATAAAATTATAAATTTTTCATGTCGGGTTGTATGTACTTCACTTTATTATTCAATAACTAAACTTACTTATCTCACTACCTTGGCTGTAAAATTAAGGAATTTGTAAAAGTTCTTCAAGTGAAACATTTTATTTTGATACAACTCATTTTGAAACTCAAGTGAATTTAGTTTGCTTGATGATGTTAAATTTTGTACATTGATCATTGGTGTAGAACAAAATAGTTGTTTCCCTATTCATTTAATCTAAATTTATTCCTAACACAATGATATATTAGGCATTCATTTATTATGTGATTATGGAATATTGTATAAAGAGAAATGAATTCCTTTTAAGTAGTTACCCGATTTAATATAGCTCTTAAGTGATCACATGAGTTACTAAGAATAAACAGATAGTTCATATTTAATTGGTTTTATAATTTAAACTCTTTAATATCACATAGGCTATCCCAATCTGAATGGTTGTATGTTTTTGCTTTTTAAGTGCTCTTATAATAATGATGTTGATCCTAGAAATATTCTCAATTGTTATTCTAGTAGTAGAATCCATGTTGGTAAACTAATGATGTATGAACTAATTATAAAATTAGTGTGGTGACCTTAAAGTCCATCAGTCATTTATAGCTTTGGACCATAGAGCTATGAAATCTGGTATTTTAAATATGTCCTCTTTATGCAATATTATGTATTCTTCTACATGCATGATTTAAAATTTTCATGTGTTGAATTGATTTTTGATTACTAAATATGTTTCTTGTTTATAATACATAACATATATTCCTAAATGATAACTTAGGGAAATAGAGTTGTTCTTTTTGGTTCAACTAATCATCTAACTTGACCATTGTTGAGAAGGACTGAAACCCATTGAGGAGAGTGAGGTATTTACCTAGGGTCAAAGATTTAGAAATGGTCCTATGTGAAAGTATGACTGCCACATATAGCACTTGAGTCCTATCTGTTTATGGATACACTGATATGTTGTGAATCCCATAAAATAAATAATATAAATTGCTTCCTTACAAAAACTTTTATAGTTGTTTACCTCTAGCACATTACCACAATTCACCTCTTTCAACTTAAATTGTGCGTAGGTGAGTACATTAAACGTTTATCATTTTCATTACTAAATAAAGTAAAGTGGGTCTGACATGTGTCCAAAATGTACTCTGATATACAATTCTAATTTTCTTTCATAGTTATTTCACTACCTCCATAATATGGAACATCGACTTTGATTACTTAATTCCTTCACTCAAAATCCCTAACCATCCTCTATTCAATTGAAGGTAGTTAAATTTCATATTCATGATCTTTGTCTTCCTATGTTTCATCTTTTGTTCACCTCTATCTCTAATTTGAGATATTACAGTCAGTTATTTTATTACCTCTATAGGTATTTTATAGTCCTATTCATCTAAATAATTCCTCCTCATTCTTGTCCTTTCATTATTTTTCACACATGTTATTTAATCATTTAATATTATAGTAAAATATAAAATATAAATTTAAAAATATATTAACTCTAAGATTCAAACTCGCTTTGATACCAAATGATGAAAACATAAAATAGCTAAGCAAAATATTCATAGACATAAACTCAAAATTTTAATGAAAGAAAGCTACTCTATTGATTCTCATTGACTGTATAAAATATTACAATAGTATAATTAAATAAATTTTAACTCAAAAATGGAGTTGACATGCATAATTAAAAAAGGTAAATAAATCAAAACCTGTATAAAGGTAACTAACCCATACAAATTTTAGTAACTTTCATCTTTTAA
This sequence comes from Torreya grandis, assembly GCA_037957365.1. Classification (NCBI taxonomy): domain Eukaryota; kingdom Viridiplantae; phylum Streptophyta; class Pinopsida; order Cupressales; family Taxaceae; genus Torreya; species Torreya grandis. The sequence continues at coordinate 489,264 of JARHVA010003960.1, forward strand.
TAATTTTCAACCACTATTTGTATAGATTTTTCATGCAAACACAGATGGGCCTAAAAATATCTGAATATATGACATTAACCTAATGGATAAGTTTCAACTAATTTTAATGTTTGAGTATACAAGTATGTTATTTGTAAAAACATAAAGTCTTAAAAAGTATTAAAATATGTTTTCAGACCTTTAGATGGTCGTGTATGGCCTATCAAAATATTTGATAACATCCTTAACTAGATAGGACAGGTTATGACTGAATTAAATTTTTTGTGATAGTCATTTTAGCACAAACAAGAGTTCAAATGGAGTTATGGATCAAAATTTATTGTCTTTAGAAGTTCATTATCTACCACAAGAACCTGTCTAAGCTAATTTAATGATGGACAAAAAATATTTTAAAAATAGCCATTGAATGGCAATCAACAATATAAAAAATAAGAAGACACCCATGGTACTTGACATTGTTCAATATTATTTGTATTAACATGCAAGTGTAACACAAAGATAGCAAATATAGATACAATAAGTCTAGGAATTTATAATATTATTGTATAGGAACACCTAATATTTCATAAATGTAACAAGTTACTAGAGTGGATAAGATGATATATAAGTATATGGATATAAAGAAAGTTATTCTAAAGAATCAAATATATGAAAAATTTATAAAAATATAAAAAACATGTCGACGTTGATGTTGCAAAAGTTACAAATACCATACTTATGTCTCAATAATAAAAATACTTACCATGTTTCATTAAAATTTATTGTTATAAACAATTTTCTAGTGATAGGAGATTGCACTTATGCACATTTTATGTATTATGAAAAATGTGTAAAGACTAACATACATATCTGAGATAAATTTATGTAAAATATACTAATAAATATCATTCTTAGGGCATTCAAAATTCAATATAATTTAGATGTCTCAAGAATGATATATATCGATATAATTTACATAGATTTATCTAAGATATGTATGCTAGTTATATTCTATTGTATCATATTTAAAGTCAAATATTTGTTATCTTAGAATTCATGTTACTATAATTTTAATTATATTAGTATATTCTATTGTGTCATTTTTAATGTCAAATATTTGTTATTTACAATTCAAGTTACTATAATTTTAATATTTATTAATTTTATATTTATATCTCATTTTTAAGTACAAATATTTATCCTTTTAAAAATTAAAGGGATAATATTGTCTTTTGAATGAAAAGATTGACATAAGTTAATAAATGAAAAGTTGCTAAATTTTTTTTAGAGTTCTTATATCCATGAAATTAAGCATTTCATTTTTATTTTTTTAGATATTATATCCAACATTCCTCAATTAATAAGAAAAAAAGAGAAAACATTAATATAAAATAATTTCATTATAATTGTGATTGTATTCTCTATTTAGATATGCTCTACAATTTTATAAGTTATTTTGGACCTATTTTTTTGATTTTGTTTGTTTTTTATAATGTTAGCTTTATAGGAATTAAATAATTATAAATTTAAATAAATAAATAAATATATTTTAAATTAAAGTAAATAAAATTACCACAATAACAAATATAATTCACTTATCATATATTTCAGCATGGTAAATGAATAAATAAATAAAATCTTTTATTTTAAAGTAAATGAAATATTTATAATAAAAAATATAATTCACTTATCATATTTCCAATATGATAAATATATAATTAAAAGTTAGCTTCTAATTAATTATTAATTATACTTTTCCACACCTTTTCATATTAAATTATTTTATTAACTCAACTTTCAATTAATTAATTGTTAACCCACTCACAACATTACACCCTTTTACCTCCTGTACTCCAAAACACCTTTATATTCCTCATAAAATAATGAAGTCACATGACCAAAGATATTTGAAAATATTTTTTCTCACGTATTGATTCGACTATTTCGCCCAATAGCAAGAAAAAGTGTGAAATATACTGAACTAATTAAAATGTGATAGGTTTATTTTATAGACTATTTCTCATCTAAGATAAATGTTTGTAATTGTTTTCATATTCAGATTCCCCACGTCATTGCTCATATTTTTATAATAAATGATCATTTATCACGATATTTATGAGTAGACACATAGTTGCATTGATTTAGGGATAGTCTATTCATTTGAAATTTTCAATTTAAAGTTTGAAGTCAAATTTAACACATGGTTAGTGGAAACTATGTTCTAAATCTAATGAGCACAAACTTATAAAATTAATTTGAATTTAAATCAAATCCAGCATTTTTATTATTTGATTTTATTAATTTAGTCAATTTTTACCCAACCTAATGGCCATTAGGAGATATTTTAAAACTAGTTGATAGGATTGTTTTAATGAAAGGATTGATTTTCATTAGGCCATTAGGAATCTAATTTTTTTCCCCCCTTCAATTTAAAAAAATATAAAATAAAATAAAATAATATAATTAATAAAATGATAATAAAATTAAAAATAAAATTACATTTAAATAAAAATTTAAGAATAACCAATCAGGCTTTTTTATTGTTGTGTCTTTCTTTTTTTTAAAGAAATTGAGGATTGTATCATATTTTAATATATTCCAATGAATATCCAAAAATAATTTAGAAAATAATAGATACACAAATTTATATATAAAAAATATCATAGAAAATTAAATCAATAAAAAAATAAGACTATTGTCTGTATCTTGTTGTATTAATTACATTATTCTTTTCACTACAAAATGGTGATAAAAATCTATTTCGATGATGGTAATATTTTGGGAGAAATATTACAACAACAGTAATTGAAAATTTCTTGATTGTCTATATTATACATTTTATCTTCTTGGTCTGATTTATATTTTGTTTATCCTCTAAAATAATAAATAATATGTTCCAAGCGAACACAATATGAAACAATGAATTTCATGATCTTATGTAAAATAAGAGAGAAATTTTAATTTACTAATTCCATTACGGATACAATACAAGAAAAAATAAAGGTAGAAAAAGTGATTTAGGCAACAGTTTCAATGATTGTGTAGGATTTTAATTATACATGTTCATAGATCAGTTTGAGCCGAATATATTGAAGCCTAAAATATAAATGATAGATCATACCTATAAACAATTATCTCCTCTCTGAGGATATAGTGCCTTCAAAAATATGCTCATCTTAGTTGTGCCACAAATAAAGCATCTAAATAGGCTTCCTATGGTATAGACAAAAGACCTTAGGCATTTACAAAATAACTTGAGGAAAGATGAAACTAAACTCCATGTATAGTGTTTCTATAGGACCCAAGAAATGGTAGTGTATATATCACTTAAAATTGTTGGTAAAACTAGTCACCTCATAGGATAAAATAACAACTCTCTAGGTGGTTTTACAACATACATAACAAAGTTGTTGAAAACAAGAAATAAACAACAGAAAAATAAAGAGGAAAATTTTGAATTTTTTTTGTGTATATACATCAAAAAATTTAAACCCTAGGTGAAACTAAATTAATTTAATGTAAAATGTTATCCAAAATGGCAAGATAATTTATTCAGTGTCATATTTAGATTCAATTTTGAAGAAGCTTGAAACATGGGGTTGAATTTATATCTAATGTTGAAGATTATTTTATTTGAGTGTCAAGAATTTGCATAAATTTGTATGAAATATCAAGACAAAGATCAAGAAAAAATTATTGTTATCAAAAAATATTGGTTCACTAGAATATTTGATATGTATTTTTGTTTACCCGCCAAATGTAGCCAACCACTACACTATTGAAATAATAAATTATATTATATAAAATATAACCTAAATGTCAAAATTTTATAGAGTTTGTGATGATCTATAAATTTTTAATTTTCCAATAAACAAATGAACTTAGCTCAATCATGATTTATGATGACTGTGCAGGCTAAATGTTAATGTAAAATTCGCTGCAAAGATATTTGAACAATGTCTATGTTGGAATGAAAAAATTGTGATGCACTTGGCTCAAACCACACTATAATGGATAAGAGTGCACTATAGACTTGTCTATTTATTTTGGCATTGTTTGGGTTGACTATGCAATTTATTTTTTAGCCTAAGTACTTGTGGCTAATAAATATGCATTGCTAAATTTTTGAGGGTGTTAATAAGACATATAAAATTAAATCCAATTGCTAACCATAGTTTATGCACATAAAACAAATATATATCAAAATTAAATAAGGGAATCAAATAACTGTAATAGCCGAGTTACCCTCAAAAAACCTTGTGTAATTTGAGTGTTGCCTATGTAGTCCAAAGGAAACTAGACCAATGTAGTTTTCCATCCTAGAGTAAATGTGTAAATATTTATACTTTATGTATGAATATAAATATAAAATTGAATTGAAATTTTCACCATTAGTTTTATGGACCTCAAACAACATTGCCTCAAACTTAGTCTATAATTGTTAGAATAAATCAAAACTTGAATTGGAAAGATTAGTGCTCTTTTGCTCAATGTGAAATATATTTTTCCAAATAATTGCTATATGTGTTTTGAATGTCCTTGATTTTCTTATATAGAAGAATATTTTTACTATTTATGTTATCTTACCTTATTGAAATCACATAAGGGAAAATATGAAACATTTTAAATTTTGAAAGTTTACCAATGAAGTACATGAGACAAGGCCACATTAGTGGACAAGCCCGAGATGCACTCCAATTGAACTAGTACAATCTTGTCAAAGAAGGATGGATAATCATAAAACATAGATAATAGGAGTTTTTAAATAGAAGAGTGGTGTATTAATATTTTTTCAAATATTGAAAGATAGTAAGTAAAATAGTGAAGGATTAAATAAATATTTTCAACACACATAATGGTGAATAGACAAATTAAGGTAAGGATACCAATTTTTAGTATTGTCAAGAAATTAATGACTAAATTTTCATGTCTAAGATACTTTCAATTTTTTTTAATATATTGATAAATAATGAAAACTCATTGCATTTTACCTCAAGGACTTACAACATAAAAATATTGTAGAGAAAATTCTTTTTAATATAATTAATCTACAATTATAACAAATACATCAAGAGAGTTCCTATAGATAAATAGAAATGATTAAAAATATGGACCATTTCCTTTCTAAAAATAATAGGAATAAAAAATAAATCACTAACACCTTCTAAAACCATGATGAAAAACATTTAACAATCAATGACAAACTGCCATTTGAAAAAATCAGCATATACTTAACTATCAGCCCTCATATGTTACCTTCAAAATGTAAATTTGTATCTGATGACATAAATTCGAATATTGTATTAGGTATACCATGGATACGGTCTATGAATTATATACCCTCTACATATCGTAATTTCCTAGAAGTTATTTATGATTAATATATTTAAACATTTTTAGTGGGGACGCTCATTTTTATTTATTTTTTCCGATTCTATATAATACGGTGTACATTATATCAATGTGAGCCACCCCCCCCCCCCCCCTCCCCCCCCCTCCACACACACACACACACACACACACACACACACACACACATATATATATATATATACATACATACATACATACATGCTTTAGAACTTATTATAATGGAAAAAATACGGACGTATATTTTTAAATAATAAAGCCATGTAAATCATGCTACAAACAACCAAAATGGGAATCCTAGTGAGGGAAAAAGGAAATGGCATAATGTTAGTTTCAAAACATCTAGAGTAGGAAAATATCTGGATGACAGTAATACATTTGATCTTGCACAGTTATATTAATTACCACATTCTTGCACAGTTATATTAAATACCACCTTATTATTGCCAACATTTTTCATCCTTTATGCTTCATGACACATAAACCTATGCGGATAAAGGAGATCATATTTTGGAAGATCATTTCTTGAAGATGAACCATAAAAGCCAAGTACTTATTAAGAAAAAAATCTTAAAGCACCATAACATGAGGACTTAGAAATACAAAACTAGATAAACAAGTTAATAGCAAATAAAAATAAAGAGAGAGAACGAAAATAAAAAAAGCATTCGTGCTAGTGAACACATTTTTAGATTTGACGATATAAAATATAAAAAAAATATGAAGAGGATAGTATATTCATCTTTTGATCCAGCTAAAAGTGTGCAAAAGGAAAATTACAAAATCCATATTAAGTACAATACATCAAAATAACTATGAAGGCAGTAAATTATTTGATCAATAACACCTCCCAACCCCAAAAATAAAATCATATAATAAAACACCAATTGCACTTGCATAAAAAACCAAAATGAACTCATAATTCTGAAATGCAAAGATAAAATGATTCTAATGGATCCAATAGCATAGTAATTAAAAATCACAAAATAAGTTTATGATAGAAATAAGAGACAGAAATAGCAATCGAAATAGGGTTTCCCGCGTAAGGAATATCAGAGCATAGGTGGCAACTATAGGAAAGGCGAAAACTGCAGGGAATAAGGCAATCGTATATGAGGGAGGAATATCATTATCGGTGGTATGCCTGAAGGGATTCGTGCAATAGGCGATGAATAAGAGAAATGGAGGAGCGACTCTATGTTCTGAGAGGGTTTTACAGGGAGAAATGTAGTTAGAGTCGGTGACGGATAAAAGCCCATCTACGGCACATCTTTTAAAAGGGATCATGGAGGCGGAAGAGACGAATGGAGGGGGAATCCTGGCTTCCTCCAGGTAAATAAATCAGATCTATTGAAGGGGAAGGAAGACCCGATGTTGTTGGAGGATTGGCCGCTATATAAAGATGTCGCTATCAGTAGTTATGGGATGAAATATGGGTGGCACATTGAGTAGGCTCAGCACCGCTCATTTGCTGAGGCTTTGGGGAGAGGGGGAGAAGGAAAAAGCCTTCCTGATAGCTACCTCAAAAAATCCCTACTGTAAATTTAAACAAGGAAGAAATTGAACAAATCTCTGAGAGGGAAGAATGGTTGTCTACACAGGGTTTAATATATGGATTTAAAGTTTTATGCCCAACTCGTTCTCCTCTTCACGGGTGGATTACGGAACGATGGCAGCATCCTTTTCAAAGTAATATTAAAATTAGACATGTTCGAAGAGGGATTTTTGTTTTTATTTTTGATTTTATCAAAGATAGTGATGTTGTTTTCAATAATGTCTATTGGGTTTGGGATAAACACGTCCTCCTAATTAAATCATGAAATTGAGATTTCAATGCCCTGAACAAAACCTTCAATTCCAAACTGATTTAGATCAGGCTTCCAAACCTTCACTATCAGTTTTGGGATGATCTGGTTTTTAGAGCCATTCGAAACACTATTGGGGATTTTCTGATGATTTGTGATATGACTGATGAAAGAGGGCATTCCAAATTTTGGTTAATTTAGACACTTCGAAGGAGCTTCTTACTTTGGTAGAATTGAAGGTTAGGAAAAAAAATTGTGTTCAATCTCTACATTTTGAAGTAATTGTGCTTAGGCGTAGCAGATGTTTTAAAACTGGGCATCTTGTCAACGAATGCCCAAGTATCAAGTCTAAGAAACCCAATTCTTGGTGGAAGGAAACAGGGATTGAACATATCACAATCCAAGCTATTGATGACAGTCGGGATGAAAGAGAGAGAGAGTCGAGAATCAGTTCCAGAAACTCCATTACAAGTTGGGGAGCAGATTCAGCTTAACAAGGAACCTTGTGTAAATGCTTTAGATAAGGAGGTGGATTCCTTATCAAAGACCGAAAATGTGTTACAAGAGAAACAAGAGGATGTGTTAGTCCAGACCTCGGTTGATGGAAAAAGAGTGATAGATCATTTGCAGACTCAGAAGTAAGGGGATAACCTCGAACTCTATATTCCCATATTTCCAGTTTTTGAAGAGTGGGGAGAATGGAAAGTTATCATCTCAATCAATCAAACAAACAACAAAAACAAACAAACAACAACCACCCAAAAAAAAAAAAAAAAGAGAGAAAAGAGAGAAGTAGTAGTTAGTTTAAGGTAATAATGATTTGAAACTTATAAACATGTCTCTCATATCCCAAAAGTAAAACATTATGAGAATTTTTTTTATAGCTGTGGCTCTTGGCTTGGTTTTTTTAGTAGGAGTTTTTATTGAAAGTCCTGGCATTCGAGGCTACAGATATGCTATTTTTCTAGATGTGCTTTTGGTTTTCGATGGATGTAAATGCTTATTTTGGCTTCTAAACCTTTTAACTTATATCTTATCAAGTGTTTGATACCTGGTTTTCCATTTCATGTTTATTTTTCTACTAATTTTCTAGATATGCTTTTTAGTTTTCTATAGATGTAAATGTTTATTTTGGCTTCTAAGCCTTTTAACTTGTCTCTTATCAAGCGTTTGATACTTGATTGGGCCGCTATTTTAAAAAACCCTTTCATTCGGAAGAAAAACAAAAATACACCCCAACTAAAAATTCATACAATAAAATTGAGATGTATAAAAGAATTATAAATTTTCATTAGTCATATAAAATTATATATAAGTTATTTTATTCTCTATAAACTATAGAATAAAGTTGTCATAAAAAATAAAATTATGTAAAAATTAAATCTAATCCTAAAATTTTATGTATTTCCTATTTTAAGTCCATATTAAAACATAACTAATCATAGAGATGATTAAAATTGTTCTTCTTATCACTTGCATAATCTTATTGTTTTTACTAAATTTTAAATCTAATATCATAGAGGACCAAAAAAATTCCCTTATTCTTATACATATCTAAAATAATCCTGAGAATGATATAAAGTTATATATATTTATATTTTGATATAGAGCTAGAGTTATATTTGGGATGGAGATTTTATTACTATTAAACATTTAAATTAAGATATATAGATAACTTTACTTATACTCTATTTATTACTTACTTCCACAAGGTGTAGATATATCACATGTTACGATACCATACAGAATTCACTACCCAAAAGGGATAATATTTTTTCTATTTATTTAAACACACCAATCATAGAGAGGACACAATTTTTCATCTCAAACATCAATCAATTATTATTAGATTCCTCGTAGTTACCTATTTGGGTTAAAATAAAAAATTATATAAATTATAAAAAAATCAATGTCTTTTCTTATATTTTAGGTTATTATAAAAAAAAATTATACATCACATATGTACCTCTTGTACATATTTATTTTTGGGAAAAACCTTTTCCACGAAAACATAATTTTCTAAAAATTTGATAAATATAATCCAAAATAACATAAAAGTAACCTATTAAACAACGTTTACTAATCCTCATTAAAATCAAATAATTTTTTTATTAAAAGGACTTATGTTTCTCTATATTATATATATAAATATACACTTAAAAGTACATATAATGGGATCCGATCTGCATCATAAGGTAAGACTATATACATAACATCAATTATATAATTAAATCATAAATCAACACAATTAATCAAATGTTAATTAAAATAGTAATTCATTGAATAAAACATTTTTACTTATGTCACATATCCATAATTGTTTTCTTCTCTTAAAATAATAAAAGTGTATATTTTATTTTCACAATAATAAAAAAATTATGACTTACACAACAATATACTTTATGAATCATACTAATTCACCATGACATCTTTTCCCAAGTATAGGATTTCACAACCTCTTTTACAAAGCATAACAATTCATAATTGCATCCCTTTCTAATTTAAAAAAATTATAATATAGTCATTTCGTAAGCATGATACCTCAAAAAGCCATAAAATAGGGAAAGATTACCTCGCATCCATATGATGTTGTCAGGCATCCATGGCCATCATCAACCCTAAAGCCGAAGACATTTCAAAAAAATGTAAAAAATAACAGTATTGTTTCACACATACGGTAGAACACATAACACTTATTTAAATACTAGTTGTAGCTGGACATCCATTAAGGATCAATCAACACAAAATTGAGGTCAACTAAGTAATAGGAAATCAGAGGGAGAAATAAAGTATGAAAATCACTTTAAGTAAATAAATATTGATAGGAATTTTACTTTTGAAATTTATCATTCAAAACATTAACCACACCAATGGTTAAAATTTTGCTAAATTGCATCCCCCTTATTCACCCTAAGTTTTGTCTTTAATTTATGATCATTTGCACATAGTATGACTTAGTTAGAACTAGTAAGCAATATTAAACCTACCATAGTATTGAAGGAATCCATTTTCTCGATATTTTTCCTTTGGTCTCTACAACCCTTCGATTATTTGGAAACTCCTCCTAGTGATAGTAGAAGTAGGTTTTCATAGAAATATTTTGTAAAAAGGATGGTTATTTGTTTTCGTTCAAAACCAAACATGGAGGAACATGTTTATAATCATGGCATTGTATGTCCTCTCTAAAAATCAACCTAAATGCATCAACCTTGGTCTTATATGTTCTTAAAATCTCCAAAAAAAAAAAAATGTGTATATACGCCAAGGCAAACAAATTTTATCAAAGAAAAAAAAATGATTTTTTTAAAAATATATAAAGAAAATTTAGAATTTAACATGTCTTAAAATTGGTTAAAGCTCATCCATAGTGTAATATGAAAGTTCGTATTAAAAATATTATCCTTCAAGTAAAAATACCCTCTACGAACTAAGTTGTCAATGTATAATGTTATACAAGTTTAATATCAACCATAATCATATAGAATTTAAGTGGCAATACTAAGGTTATTGTAAATTATCCCTTTGTAACATCTAGGTTAGGAGTGGTCAATGGTTGCATGGTCCATTTCTTGTTTCCCATTACCATTTCACACTTGTCACCTAGTACTAATTATATCCATCAAAATTCTCACACAAGATAAATTAATATTGTAATAAATAAATGTTACACATTTCAATATATATAAGAATAGTATTTTGTATTCCAACTTGGTTTGTATATTGATATTATTCCTCAATTTTTATTTTATTCCTAATCGCAAGTTTTGAGACATTACATGGTTATATCAACCATTGGGTATGTCATAAGTCAACCACTACATGATATTTTATAATAACATGTAAGAAAATATATTACCACATAACTACATTTATGTTTACAAAAGTAATATCCAGTTACATATAGATTTATTATGAAAATTAGTAAATAATAAATAACTAATACACTAAAATAAATAATCATTGAATATCTAAATTATTTTAATAATGTCCATAGACAATCTATATAATAAAACAAAGAAAAACATATTGAAACCATGTCCATACTCCTCCAAAATCATTAATTTAATCACTATATAAGGTGTTACAAATATCATGTCCCATAGCTTAAATCATGGTTAGAGAATTAATATAAACACACATTTATGTACATAAACATTTTAAATTGAAAATAATAATGAAATAACATTCTCACAAAATAATATGTGATATATCAAATATTTAAACATATCCATAACTAGTTCATATGGAAAATCTAAGATAAAGGATATCAACCATGTCAATAGTCCTCTGAAAATATAGTGAAATTCATGAAGTGAATAATTGTATATATAATTTTGAATTTTATGACATTGTACAAGCATTAAGACATTGGAGACATTATCTAGTGCCTAGGGAATTTTTCTTATTTACATATCATTAGGTATTGAAGTATCTAAACACTCAAAATAAGTAAAATAATAGGCATGAAAAGTGTGTTTCTTTCTTGCAAGGACATACTTTTGTTTTGAAACATAAATCAAGAAAACAAAATCAAGTGGTTATTTACTTGAGCAGGTGAGTGGGTTTATTAACTACTATGGTGAGTTAGGTAGTTGGAATTGAAGTTATTAAATAATTATATGACATTGATCTAGATTTTTAAAGTATAGCTGAGTAATGTAGGAATACATTAATAGGTGACATAATTAGCATTTATAATGAGTATCTTATATAGTATGGTTATCTCTTCAATGAGAAATAATTATGTATTCTAGTTGGGTCTCTAAGAGACAATATTATAAGAGAGTTGAAAAATGGTGGATTGGTTGGATATTTTGGTAAGACAAAGACAATAGTTTTTATGGAAGAGAATTATTTTAAGCAAAAGATGATTAATGAATTATGTGACACTGATCTAGATTTTTAAAGTATAGTTGAGTAATGTAGGAATACATTAATAAGTGACATAATTAATGTTTATGATGAGTATCTTATATAATATGTTTATCTCTTCAACAAGAAATAATTATGTATTCTAGTTGGGTCTATAAGAGACAATATTATAAGAGAGTTGAAAAAAATGGTGGATTGGTTGGATATTTTGGTAAGACAAAGACAATAGTTTTTATGGAGGAGAATTATTTTTGGCCAAAGATTAAGAGATATATAGAAATATATGTTTTAAGGTTCACGATATGTCAAGTGGATAAATAACATGGATAGAATATAGGTTTCTACATGCCATTACCAGTTCAAAGATGACCATAGATAGATATGAGTATGGATTTTGTGTTGGGGTTACTAAACATACAGGGAGGTAATGATTCATTTTTTGTTATTGTAGACAAGTTTGTTAAGATACTTCATTTTATTTCATAAAATAAAACCAATGATACCAATAGAGTTGATAATCTATTTTTTAAGGATGTTGTGGGATTTGATGGTGTTCAAAAAAACCATTAAATCAACAAAGGACACAAAATTTATAAGTAATTTTTACAGGACTTTGTAAAAGCATGTGTGGACTAATCTAGAATTCAGTAGTGAATACCACCTAAAAATGGATGGATAAATATAGGTTTTAGACAATATCTTGGGAGATTTGTTGAGATGTATAATTGGAAATAAGCCCATGTAATGGGACTTGGATTTACCACAAGTTGAGTTTGCATTTAATAGTATAGTGAATACATTAATTGGAAAATCTATTAAAAGTTAAGAAATGTGTGTTATTTGAGGATGAATCCTTTATGGAATAACCCAATGATATAATGATATTTTGATGTTATAAAATAAGTCTATAATTTAATCATATAACGAAAATTCTTAATTGTATCATGTCAAGTAAAAACATGCAATCATGTCTAATGACGTGAATATATGGATTTTATGTTGACAATCATATTAATGAATATATCATCAAATCATGTATGAAACATATGTAATTAAAATTAATAAAAGTGTCATTTAGATATGCATATAAATTTTTTGCTTAAGCACTAAGAAGAAACATCTACGTGATTAATGTATTGAATAAGAGTGCGTGAGATATGTGGATGATATGGATCATGGAACATATAAGCCTTAAATCCCACCAATATCAA
>JARHVA010003960.1:507500-532500 GCA_037957365.1 Torreya grandis
TGAAACGTGTGTTATTATATAGTATATAGGAACATTACTCGATGATATAGAGAATTTTCATCATATAAATAATTTTTTTGACATAATATATGAGGTTTCATGTAGATTATTGAGAGAAAATTTTAATGGTTAATAACCGTAAAAGGCATGACCATGTGAGATAATGAAAATTAACACTTGTGTTCATACACATGATTCATGTAGGGTGAAGTTTTATAAAATAATACATTTTAAAGTATAAATTAACTGATTTTTGTTTATATATGTGTAATACCATGGTGTTAAAAAAAAAATCCATATTTATTTTTCAAGAAGAGTTTCATGATTTTGAAACTATGTAAAACTAGATAGTTATATCATTTGATAATTATAAAGGTTATATTATAGTTGAAGGCATAGATTTAGATGAGGATATAAACCATATGTACATAATTACTTCATTAATAAAAAACATAACAATCATAGAGATGTTTGTGTGTCCATTTAAATAGGTTCAAGATATATATTTGAAAGTAAGATATTTTATAATGGAAGATGGGTTTAGGGGGCATATGAACCAATAAGTTGTAAGTGCATAAAATTTGAAATGATTAAAATTTGATCACTATGGTCTAGAGGAGGTGTATGAAGTAATAGGCTCCAAGTGCAAAAATTAGAAACCAAAAAACAAGGTTCACTATGGTGTAGAGGAGTAGGAATGACAATGATGAAAAAATAGTAAAGTGATTTGCATTCAATTATGATTTTTGTGAATAATAAAATAAAAAATATGCTTTATATTTCAATAAGGGAATATTAGGAAAACTTCTAATATATGATGGTTCTACATGAAATTTTATATTTTCTATTGAATTTGATAATTTATTTTATAATCAAATTACATGTTACCATTGGTTCATGCATTGAAAATCACTATTTTGCTCTAGTGGGATACTCATGAACTAAAAATACAAATATGGGCCATAGTGAAAATGCATATATTCATAATATTTTATCAATGTAATTTGAAAATTTAGTCTACAATGCAAAATGGTGTTTTACCCCTAAAATAAAATTCATAAATAAATGGAGAAGTATATACTCAAAGTACATGTTTTATTCCTATAATTCTTTAGGTTGATGTGATGTATAGTAATATAATAGATTAAATGCATGAATTACACATCATTAGTAATACCTAAAGAGATGTATCTAAATGGGAATTTTTAAAGGAGGAAATTTTAAATTTCTTAGTTTTTCCCTCTCTTAATTTAACACACTTTGGGAATATTTAATTTTTTATAGAGCCATCATAAAATATGTTTTATTTAATTGGGAGAACATTAAGATGATTAACATGGATAATTTTGAAACAATCACGAAGTTATTAAGTGAATAATATTACATTACTAAAATTAGTGAGAGTTAAAAGGAAAGTGTTGTGCCTTGCATTGGGCCTAGTGTAAAAATTAAAATGCCATTTTACAAGTAGAATACATGAATTTATCAAAGATATGATCAAATTTAATGTTGATAAGCATGATATAATTATAGGATTATTATAAGTTAATATCATTACTAATAAGTAATAATATGATATTTTGTGCATAAAAAAGGTAAATATTTTTATTGATGGGGATCCCATTATTATAATTTACTAAAACTATTGGTAAAATGAGAAATTATAACACATAATTTTAATTTTAATGAAATTATAGGTTTTATTTAAAATAAATTACTATGAAATGAAATGGGTTCATTGTTGTTTTAATAATATGACAATAAATTTGCATTAAGGTAAAAACAATTTCAATAAAATGTCATATATAATGAACCTTAGACTTCATGCTAGAGTGAAATAGGATATCGATGAATTATTGGCAACATTATTTATCTATGGAATGGATATAATATAATGAGTGAACTATGTGGTCATAATCATCATGATGGATGGGTATAATAGGATATATCTTTTATTAAAAAATTCTTTGTATAAGTTTCCACACACTTTTCTTAGTTTCTACACACTCTTATATAGTGATAAAATTCATAACAATGCTATGCTCGTGGGGATAGAAGACAAGTTATATAGTATTTCATGTTTTACCATGGAGTATTTTGTTGTGTATACAATATAAGAACAGCATAAGTATATGAAATAATAATATAGTGCATAGTGATGAATCTTTACCCAATTATTAAATCTATTTAAAGACAGTATAGAATTCCTTGCTAATTTTGTAATCATTAAATGAATTTTTCAATTGGATAATATGTTTCAAGCATGATGAAATTTACACACTATTTATGATATTATTGAAATTATTTATAGAACATATTGGCTTTTTCTTTGGTTAATCATCAGCGTATGTTAAAATTTTAAGGTCATGGCATAACTGAGTGTCTCATAGAGGATTTTAGTGTCTGTTACATGAGGCTACATAGTTGGAGGTTGTCTGATAGAGAGAAAAATCTTTCATTTTCAACTAATTCAACATTTATTTTTAATATAGAATTAATTATAATTAGTAGTGTAAAGACTACATCACATGGAGATTTATTATATCTCAAGAGGATTATAGTTTACATTTAATGATTTTTATGTATAGTGATGTGTTATCAGTATGAAATCTTTATGTATTTTGTAAGTGAGTTATTTAATATAATTAATATAAGTAGGTGGATAACTTATCTATTTAAAAACACACTTACCTTCATATAGTTGGTTAGATCACATAAATATATTACTATTCATATATATAAGAGGCTAAAAGTCTATAAATTAAATAATCTTGAGGATGTTGTAATATTATGTGCATTTGGAAGTCTAAAATCAAAATTTAATGTGTAGCATTTTTAATTCCTCCATCAAAATAAAGAAAATCATTATTATCTCATTATGTTTGCATGAGAAAGGTTGTGACTAAATCATCTATTGTGTTAATTTTTTTTATTGCATGATCTTAGGTAATCCTTTAATGGACGCCCTTACTAACCCTAAAATAATTGGTATCAGAGAAAGATTATTATTGTTGAAGTAACATGTGAGTGATTTGTATTTCCCACATTCTACCACATGGATAGAAAAAATATTTTATATTCCAATAAATAAATTTTTGGATAGACATTGTGGAACTTTGATTATTCATTTTGAATAAATTAAATGGTGTATAGGGGAGGCTACATTGTTAGAGAGATTAGTGCACATAATGAAATAATAATTATATATTTTGTTAATAGGAATTCATTCTAAATTATAAGCTATGGAAATTATATAATATAAAAGTGTCGAAATGGATTATGAAATTAGTAATTAATAAAATATTTATGAGATATTTAGTGAAGAATATTTGTTCAATAAACCATAGGATAGGTTATTTCATGCAATTATCAAAATGAGTTAGTAAGTTAGGGTTTAAGACAGATTGTAATTTATGATTTATTTATTTATTTATTGAATAACTTATTGATTAATTCTTTGAGTTATATAATTATTTTTAGTGTGAGGTTAAGGAATAGCCAAATAAACTCTAATTTTAATTAAAAAAATTAAAGGGTCACACATCATTGTGGTGGGAGAATGTGTAAATATGAATATATCAATAAGTTAATAAAAATATAAAAAACCTAGGAAATTTTTATTGTAAATTTCAAGGCCAAATTTTTACCTTCAAATTACTATTTGAATTTATTTCAGTAGTTAAATTTTTTTTGAAAGAGTGAGATGAGTATAAGGGAGTACACTTGAGATAATTTGTAAATATAAAGATACAAACAAGTTATGAAAAATATAAAAACCTAGGATGTGTTCATCACAATGTTTAAGGCCAATTTTTTTACCTTCAGATTACTATTTGAGTTTATTTAAGTATTTGGAAAGTTTGTGAAAGAGTGATATGAGTGTAATTTATTACACTTAATATTTATATATACTCAGTATAATTATAGTTTATGCATAATATGACACTTAAATGATGTCTAGCTACATGACTGTATTGTTATTTCCATTCAAAATGACTGTGGTAATGTAAATTTATAATTAGTATAAAAATAATACCTAGCACATGGTCTTAGTAAAGGAGTTGTCTTGAAAACAACAAGGATTCCTATGAAGGAATGAAAATTTTCTACATAGATGAGGACTAATAAGTAGAAAAAAATGATATTATATGTAAGAAGGTTAAATTATCACTTTCTAGATCAATGAGATTCTACTAAGAATAAAATTAAATTATACTAAATGTAGATGATCCTAGGGAAGAATAATAATAACAGGATTTTTTATACATGCTTTAGGTGTGGAGTAAAATGGCATATATATTTTTATTATGCATAAATGCATAATGGTATTAGTGTAAATAATGATGAAAATTAACATATCATGCAATAATATGAGGATAATATTACATCAATTCCTAACACATGATAATCAAAATGTGGAAAATAACTCAAGATAAAGAGGGTGTTGTTAAAACCAATGAAAATGAAGATTATCAATGAAAACAAAAATAATATATTCATAACCATTTTGATAGAATTATCCAGGATCCAACTGATATAATCAAACACATGAACTATAAATGGAAAGCAAATAGAAGCAAAACTCTATTGTTGAGACTAAAATAAAAGTTTAGTAGAATTATAATAATATTAAATTCATAAATCATTAAAAAATAGATTAGATGAGAGGTGTATTTATAGGTACAATGGAGGCATAGAGCCAAGACATTTGGTAATGTGTACACAAGACTTTTGACAAATGGTTTGTGTGTTCCATATGTCAATATTGGTGGGTAAGGGTATCTTTAACCACTAATTTGACTAAAATTTTCACATGTGCATGTGAACATTAATTACCTCATTTTTAACACCTAAGTGACCTCTGAATAACACCTAATCAAGCTAAATACATGTGTAGGAATAATTCATAATAATAAATACAAGGAAAATAATATCCTACACTAACACCCCCTTAAGCATAGCCTAGGTGGGAAAATAAAATTGGGTCCTAGTAACATGGCCTGAAGAGGTACCCAAGTACCAAATAACTTTCAAAAATAAGAGGAAAAGGAGAAAAACCATAGGAAAAAACCTCTCCCCAAAAGAGAGAGAAAATAAGAAGAGGACTAGATGGCCACCCTTGAAGATGATGCTGATGCAGCCTATATCCCAAGAAGAACACTCAAGTGAATATACTTATTCTTAGTGAAGGGTTTGGTGAAGATATCAACTATCTACTCCATATTTTAGAAAAATATGAGATTAATAACTTGTCCATGAATGACTTCCAAAATGAAGTGCATATGAATCTCCTTTTGTTTGGTTCATTGATGCTGGACCGAATTCATCTAGATTTGAATGGTTCTTTGTTTATCATAAAAGATGATTGTGGTTCATTTGAAATGTATATAAAACTCATTAAGAATACCATGAAGCCAAATAAATTCAATAGTAGCATTGATAACCCCTATGTATTCAGCCTCAGTAGATGATAAATCAATAGTATTCTTCTTCTTACTAGACCAACTAATTGGTCCTAAACCAAGTGACAAACTACATCCTAAAGTGGACTTATGATGTTGAATATCACCAGCCAAGTCTAAATTTGTGTATCCAATCAAATCAATATCAATGCCTACTGCATAATGAATCCCAAAACTGTGAGTACCCTGATGTAGTGGAGAATCTATTTGGCTACTTTCTAATGCAACTCATGTGGTGTCTACATAAACCTAGAGACTATGCCCACTACATATGAAATATTAGGGATAATGTGAGATAGATAGATGAGGCTGCCAACTAGTTGTTGATACAAGGTAGCATCAACTAATGGAGAAGAACACTCAGCTTGAAGTTTAAGTCTAGAAAGAAAGGGATTCAGAGCTAGCTTACAACCATTCATGTGAAATCATGCAAAAAAATTAATAGCATACTTAGATTTTTCAATGGTAATGCCTGAGTTAGACTTTGAAATCTCAATACCAAGGAAATAATGTAATAAAACCAAGTGGTCATGGAGAATCTATCACATCGAGAAATTTTCACTATTGTAATAGCGTATGAATAACTCCCTGTGATCAATAGGTCATCCACATATAGAACCAGGATCAAGAGTGAATTATCTTAACATAAGATGTAGACATGTAGATTATAATTTCATTTAGTGAAGCCAACTATGAGAATAAATGAATCCATCTTTGCATACCAACCCTGAAGGGCCTATTTGAGCCCATAGATAGATTTTTTAAGTTTACACAATAAGGAAGAATATTCCACAAAACCTTATGGTTACTCCATATATATCTCCTCCTCAAGGTCACCATGAAGAAAGGTACTCTTCACATCCATCTGATGAACATCCAAATGATAACCTAGATCAATGGAAAGAGTGAGTCAAATAGAGATCATTTTAGTGACTGGAGAAATTTTTTTAGTATAGTCTATGCCAAGAACTTATGAAAATCCTTTTGCTACCAATAATGCTTTAAAATTATCCATTGACAAATCTACTATTTTTTTTTTTGATAGATCCACCTACATCGAACAAGTTTCCTTCCCTTAGGAAGTAGTAATAGATCCAAAGTGTGGTTCCTAATTAAGGAACTATACACTTCATGCATAGTTGTATCCCACTCAAGAATGGAAAATGCCTCATGAAATGATTATGGATCAAAATCACAAGAAATGAAAACATGTGGAACACCCTAAAATTGTGAATGCATTTGTCTAACATCTTATGGATTCCTGACCCAATCCCCTATACTTTGTACAGTCTATCTAGCCCAAAGAGGACCTAAAATTGGAAAATTGGGGGAAGATTCTTCAAAAATGTGACTATGAATGGAATGAGGTGATTCTCTATCACTATCCTCATCATCTAAAATATAATAAGTATATTCATCAATAGGTATCTGATCTGGATTATCTGAATCATATGAACTATCATCATACCCTAGAGAGTCCAAAGAGGAGGTAGAAGTGTTGTGTGTGGAGTCTAATGGACCCTATTGAATGCGTACACTCCTCTCAATGAAAAATTCATGTGTGGTAGGATGATGAATCCTATATCCCTTACATCATAGTTGGATATCCAACAAATATGTAAGTCCTACTCTAACATTCCATGGCGTTATGTTTATTCTTAGGAATGTGGTCCATAGCTAGAGATCCAAAATCTCTAAATTGATTAACTTCAGGGTTTTGATTTATCCAAACTTTAAAACGAGTGATCCCTTTCAATGCTTAATGAGGATCATGATTTTTGATATAGAAAGCACAATTAATGGTTTCTACCCAATATTGTGGTGTATGTGATTTGGAGTGTATCATATAGTTTTCCATTTACTTGAAAGATTTGTTCTTACATTTTGTAACACCATTCTACTTAGTACTATATATAACTATTCATTGTAGATCAATCCATTTTGAAGTATATAACTACTCAAAGTGATGATTAACATACCACCATTATGAGTGTGAAAATTATAATAGTTTTTCCTGACTATTTCTCAACAAGAGCCTTGAGATATTTAAAATGTTCAAAGACCTCAGACATTTGTTGAATAAAATACACCCAATTATAACTAGAAAAGTCATCTATGAAGGTAAACATGTACCTATCCTTATTGAATGAAGTTTTTGTAAATGGTCTAGAAACATCACTATGTAATAGCTCCAAGATTTCAGTAGCTCTCCATGATTTGCCTTTGTCATATTTTTCTTCAAGATGTTTACCAATAATGAAACCTTCACAAACACCATAAAAAAATGAACATGAGGAAACCCTATTACCATAAATTATTGACAGAGTTGTTCTAAGTAGCGATAGTTTAGACGGCCAAATCGCTCATGTCATAGTTTACTCACTCCATCAGAATGGGTGAGTAATATAATAGAGGGGTAATCAATAGAAAAATTTGAGAAGATGTACGACCTTGATTGGTGATTTGCTTTACCAATAGCCACTATAGTATTACTATGTGTCTCCTTAATGACAATGAAATCTAGAGTAAACTCAACTTTCTTACCTAATCCAATGTGGGTGATTTGATAAATAGATAGGAGATTAGTTGATAGTGATGGAACACATAAGACATTTTTAAATGTTCCATAATTAACTTAAACAAATCCTCTCCCACAAAATTCAATATAAGTATCATCACCTATTAGAGTAGATTGCATAGAACATGGCTCTAAGGATGAGAACAAGTCTTGTGAAAAAGCCATGTGATATGAGGAACCAGAATCAATCACCCATGTGGATGGCTAAGATGCTACTGCAACAAGGGGATTTCCCTTACCTTTCCCCTTACTACTTTATTTTTCCATAGAAGACTCCTATGTTGATGAGGTTGATTTGACTGTATCAAGTACATTGATGTTGTTTTCCTCAAGCATCTTTATTAAACGATCAATCTATTTTTTCATACATTTGATTTCATCATGCTTAGTTATATTACAATAGGCACATGTGATCCTCTATTTCTGTGATTTCCCACCTAAAGAGGAGGACTCATATGATAATTTTGGATTAGTATCTAATTTTTGACCCTTTTATTGCTCTTGGTCCTTGTTTTGTTTCTTCTCCTTATTTATTGAAATCTTCAATTTGTCATGACTCAATAAAGCACATGATTTAGAGGAATTCAATATACCCATTTGGATCAGTTTGTCTTAATCCCTACTTAATTCTTTGGAAAAATCATCAAAGAATGGCATACTCTATGCAGGTTCTAGGGCACATTTAAAATCATGAAAGATAGAGACAAAAACTGATTAGTTAGGACCTAACTTGGAAAGAATAGAGAGGATAAATTGTTCATCCTTTTTCTCTCTACCACACAATTTTAATTAAAACTTAAGTGATTTATATTTGGTGAAAAAGTCTTATATAGTGTCAAAATTGCCTAGACTCAAACTAAGGAACTCATTCTCTAGCTCATGACCCCTCATTACATATTTCTTCCCAAAGGGTTGCTCCAAAGTGTTCCAAATCTCATGTGGTGATTTAGCAGATTCAATATGAAAGAGCAAGTCAAGAGAAATAGACAAACATAAAAGACCATATACTTCATCACACCTATTATACAACTTAAGTTTATCTTCACGAAGTTTTTGTTTAGTTTCCATACTCATGGTTATCCTATGTAAACCTCTGCTTCTTAGAAAAATTTGTACTTTAGAGTTCTAGTCATAATAATTGAATGGAGTGAGATGTGGAACTAAATTATGATCCATGATGCAGTGCAAGTAGAAACTAAATGAACAATAGAAAAGGCAAGATATTCAACAACCCCACTAAAACTATCAAAAAGAACACCTCCAGTTAAAAAGGTTTGGCACTTTATATTTTAGGGCATATACAATCAGCACTTTAGTGTGCATGAAATTGGTACTTTATATTTTAGTATGTACACAATCAACACTTTAGTGTATATACAATGGGCACCATTTTTTTTGCATAATAAAGCCCATCAAATCTTAAGATATCATGCAAGGCCAAAGACAACCATAAACATGAGTATAGATTTGATTCTTGAGGCTTCAACACATGTACCAAGGATAAATTATGCATAAACTACAAATAATATACTACACAAGAGGTCTACTCTTAGATATAATGAATTTTAGGTGTAGATCCACATAATAAACCACAAAGATATCACTGATGTTGTCAAGTTACACAATTTGTTATAATATTCACCATCACATAATACGTACAGTAACAAGGTAACTATCCAAGGTTTTTGAATGCACATTATAGTGCAGTATTTAATATTTCACAATACACAAAGCAAAAAATTGGTTGGTATAGAAATGAGTTAAATATTTGTATTAAAGGCACAAATAATAATGCACGCTCATAAAAAACGGATATTAGACTCAATCAAAAATGCATCCACAAATGATCAATCTATCCAATGATTACATAAGTGACAGTGAAAGATCAGAAAAAATAGACATAGATCTGAACCAAAAAAACATCCATGAGGAGAACAAGAGTGTGAAATTTTGTGTTAAGTAAAGGAGAATAAATTTTGTTTTTCTTGTGAGGGGGCTTGACTGCCTACCAAAACTGGACCTCACGTTTCATCTTCATGAAATAAAGTGTTGAAAAACAATGATAAATAACTCCATAAAATATTATTTCTCACAAAAATATTGTTTTTATAAAAAAATAACTAGAAAAACTCTTTAGATTTTATACATCATCAATATATATATATATATATATAATATTATTTCTCACAAAAATATTATTTTTATAAAAAAATAACTAGAAAAACTCTTTAGATTTTATATATATTGTATCATAGTAAAAATATAATAACTTTCACAATTCTTAATTAAATTATGAATTTCAAAATGATCTAGAAAGAGGAAGCCAAGGTGCACATAATCCAAATTTTTTTTGAGTGATTATTTAACTTTTTTTCATAGTTGGCAAAATAACAGTCATTTTTTATTTAAAAATGGATTTTCAAAAAATAGTTTAGTCTTTTATCCAACCAACTTGAACCCTCATTTCAGATCTACAAAAGGTTAATTATATAACCAATACAATTGAAATAATTGCAGATACTAATGGTGCTCATCAATTAGAGAAGAAAGGACTGTAGATGATACACAGATCTATAAGTTTCTTCTTTACAATCTTAGTTAGAATACAAACTCAAAAAACTAATCAATATTTTAGGAAATTAAAAATAAAATGATGTTTGTTACAAAAAAATAGCTTTGATACCATGACATAATTTTCCAAGATCCAACTGATAGAATCAAACACATCAACTACAAATGCAAAGCAAATAGAAGCGTAGCTCCATTGTTGAGACTAAAATCAAAATAGAGTAGAATTATAATAATATTGCATTCATAACTCAGTAAAAATATCTTAGATGAGAGGCATATTTATAGGTATAATTGAAGCATAGAGCCAAGAGATTTGGCAATGTGAACAAAAGACTTTTTCAAAATGGTTTATGTGCTTCATATGTCAATGTTGGTGGGTAAGGGTATATTTACCTACCAATTTGACTAAATTTTTTCAATATTCATGTGCACCTTAATTACCTCATTTATGACACCTAAGTGACCTCAAAATAACATCTAAGAAAGGTAAATACAAGTGTAGGAATAATCCATAATAATAAATACAAGTAAAATAATATCCTACAATGACACATTTACAATTATTGGGGGATGTATAAAAAATAAATTTTGATAGAAATAGAATAAAAAACCTTGTTCTGTAAGAAAATGTTGAGAAACATGGTCTGAAAAGAATAACACATAAAATACCTATAAGGTATCTTAGGTGATGAAGAATCATCACATTCTTCTAAAAAATAAACACTAAAATTTTATATATTGGATCATATGATCTTTAATTCATTTATTCCATAATTCCCTTGGATGTATGTATTGTGTTTCTTTTATTAAATTAGAATTTTGATAGAAAGTTACAACATGATGGTCATGAAAACACATATACTTTGTTTAATTGTGGTATTATGTATAATTTAAATAATTTTTAGGATAATAGTGAGGAATTCATGAACATCCCAAGACTTTTTATGTATTATATTAAACAATTCATAAAAATAAGTGAATAATCAAATCAATAGCAACCAACCCTAACTCTTTGTTATGGAGGTACCAATGTATGAAACATGTCAAAATGAGAATTCAATTTTTTCATTCTCAAAAACTAGATATGGATAATAGACTAGATATGGAGGGAAGGAACAATCTAGTAAGTGTATGCCTATTAATGTAAAAATAAATATTTAATATTTAATTTTTTATAAATAAATATTAATGAGTTAACCAGGGAGCTCACATTCATCATTAAAAATTAAGCTTAATGTTTTTATAGTTAATCATAACTTAATTAGATATTTAAATGAAAATGATTATTAAATAAAACTAATATAAAAATTAGGTTCAAATTTAGATTAGATAAATCGTAGAGTACAAGAACATAAATAATTTGTAATACAGTGACATAAACACTTATTACCAATATTTGTTTCATTATATAAAGTGTTGTGCCTTTTATTTTGTACATCAGCCATCGATGATGACCTTCGAGCATACCAAAAATAAATATTCATATTTTTTAATTTAGAATAATCCATGCATATCCAAGTGCAAAACCAAACCATGAATTATTATAGTCCATTCAAAAAAATTTCAAAGCATTAATTAATCTTGAAATCTTTCTTATGATTAAAGATCCAACTAAGATCTTCATCCTTAGAACACCATTTTTATATGACCATAACTCATTATAGTAAATTTCATTTGAAAATGAAATAAAATAAGCAATGCAGGTGTACATTCCACTCATACTAATGGTTATTTTCTAAAGAGTGTAAGAAACATAGGCAAGTAAATCATTTACTATGTATTGAAAATAGCTATGGTTGACTATAGGGACTTTCCTATAAATAAAATAATGGGGGTCGAAGTGGAAAAACCCCATGAATTATTAAAATCCATTTAAATTCTCTTCAAAGAAGTAATCAACCCTCAAAACTTGATATGCCCATACCTCATCACTGGAAATATTGTGGAAAATGTTGTGGAATAACATAGTAAAAAATATTGGTAAATAATTTACTGAGTCAGGGAGGAAACTATGATTAATTGGTAAAAAATATATGTTTATTAAGAGATTTTAATGCATTAAAACTATTTCAATTTTAAGTGATAATAATGATGCTAAATAGAGAAATCCATGTTATTATATTCTAGAATAAGTTATTTTCAAACACACAAGTAAAGGATGTTATTTTAATTATTTAAACAAATGTTGGATTTCTTCCTTTAAATGAATATTCATTGTTCAATTTTTAAAAAAAAGGAAACTTGAAAAAAAATGACCGGGTTGACTTGTCTTAGCATAATGAAATTGAATCTTCCATCTTAAATTACACTTGTTTCCTATAAAAAACAATGCAAAATGAGTTAATTCTTTTCTTCAAATGAAATAGATTAAAAAAGAGGGATGGAAAATACACTTCCTTTTAAATGTTCTCCCAAATATTTATTCCATTTTTTTAATGCACCAATGCATGACATTCTAGGAATTTAAAAAGATATTAAATTTATTCCTAATGGTTATAATAAGAAATCAATTAAACCAAACAAAGTTAAACTCACATTTATATCTAAAATTTTAGTATTCATATAATTAAAACAAGAAAAGGCATGGAAAAGAAATAAAAAAAATCACCAAATTGATTTTTTTCCATGCGCACCGATATAGTATCCTATTCTAAGAACAAATACTTTCTTACCAAATCGACCCTACTACATTCAACATTTTCCACATTCTTGACCCACATTACTTCGGTTAAATAATATGAGTTCTATACACATTTATCTCAACCTAGTAGATCACCAATTGACCAAGCACATTGATATCCCCATGCATCATATCTGAAAATTTATATAGGTAATGATCGATAGTCTTAGCTTTTATCGATTAGATAATTAAGTTACAGACATCTTCACAAAACCTTTTTTTGAGGTCAAAATTTTTTAACTTAGGAATATTTTGAGAGTGAAGGAATGTGTTTTCAATAGGGGATAGTTCATTCATTCATTATTCTTTAATTATATATATTTAAATATTAAAGGTGGTTGGTAGTTTATTTCATTACTCATATACTATTGTTTGATTTTAAGATGCACTTGCATTATATATTTCTAATTTTTTGGTTGGTACCAATCGATTCATAATTATCCACAATATTGTTAGAGAATATTATAAATTAATTAAATACTTGAAATATAATAATATTAATTTTATATTATGCTATTTATAAATACTCACCAAAACCCTATCCCTCACCCTAATCTCGTCTCTTATCTACATAAAAGCATAGTGTTATTTGGTAAAGTATATTCTCAATGGTATTTATTATTATAATGATAGAATTAAGATAGTTTTCTTAATAAAAAGAAGTAGTTATGAAACTTGGATGAATATGTTGTAACTTATTTTGAATATTTAATACATTTATTTATGCATGTACTAATATTATTTGTATTATGGTAGCGAACAAGATTCTAGACCCTAGAAAGTGATTTAATATTATGTATTGACATTGAAAATAAAAATGTGCCATAATTATTTTTAGATAGGTTGATGGGTATAAAATGTGTGAAGGATAGCATGATTATTTAAAATCCAATTAAAATACAAACAAGGATTTAACATAATATATTTCAATAAAAATATTACTTCCCATACACCTCTATTTAATGATGACTATGACTATTTGATTTCCTCTACATAGCATGTAATTGTATCCAGACAAAATGATTAAAACTAATTTTTGGTGATTTTATAATGCTTATTAGCTAATATTATTTACTATTAAAGTTAATTAAAAAAATAATCCTATCTATCTACATTGACATATCACCTAAGTGTATTTGAACATTTTATTGAGGTATAAAGAGAGATAATTAAGGTATGTTGATGTATAAAATGAAGATGAAATTAATTAAAAAAAAATAAATCATTAACTATAACATGAAAAAATAAATAAAAATAAATTGGTGAAATGGAAGGAGTTGTAGGAGTAACAAGAGTGGGTTTTGCAGGGGATGACAATGATGATGAGGCAAATGAAGGCAAACGAATGTTAAGAGGAGCTCTCCCTGAGTGGCAACAACCTATTAATGGAGATAGACAATTGAATAGTCAAGGGGTTCAAATTTTAATGAAAATATTTTTTTAGGAATTATCTTAGCTCCAAATAAGGCTATAAATATATTTTCCCCTCAATCCAGGGAAAGGAAGTGATTCTAGAGATCTCAGATGATGAAAGTTCCCATAAAGAGTCCGACTTTTAGAATAGTCTTATTGACAAGTTTTTTGGGTCTAGAGCAAATATTGATGTAATGAAGGGAAAGGTTTATGTAATTTGGAACCTAAATAGTGAGTAAAATATCACATACATTCCCAATGGCTTCCTATAGTTTTATTTTTAAACTAAGAGGAAAACAATTGTATCCTTGAAAGATGGATGTGGACAATGGGTAATTCTATCCTAGTTTTATGGAAATGACACCTAAAATTTAATCCTCTTAAGGATCACTATAGATCTATCCTTATATGTATTATACATCCATCTCTACCACTGGGGTTCTGGAATGATAACATTCTAATGGGGATATTGACATCCATTGGATCCCCTATTTTAGTTGATTCTGTGACCAAGGCAAGAAGCAATGTGGTTAGTGCAAGAGTCAATGTTTTTTTAGATATGATACAGTGTTACCAAAATATATAATGTTAAAATCCAAATTTTAATGTATATTAAAGACAAAATATTAAATAGATACTAAAATATGGCTAAGTTGTCATACTTTTGGCCATAAATGTGAAGCCAACAAGGCAAAAAAGTGGCTAGATGTGGTGCTAACGACCTCAAAGGACTCAAGTTTCAACATTTAGACATGTTCATGGATAATATGTGGAAAATTGATTCATTTATAAGGTTATTATTCCTATAGACATGTTGAAAGGAGAGGAGGTGGGTCTTGGAAAAGACGAATGGAATGGTGAATAACCCTTTATATCTAAACAAAATTGTAATTTGTAAAGTTATACAATTAATTATCTTTGTTGGGATAGGATTGGAAATATTATTATTTTGGAAATACTTAACCCCATTTACTTAGAATATAAAACTCCTAGTGTTCTTTCTTCTCAAAATTAAATGGGCTCCATCTTGTACCAAGCTGACTGCATGTAGAGTCACATTCATGATATTTTTTAAAGCGGATTCTTATTTTGATGATCTTAAAGTTTTATTGGATATATATATATCTCATCAAATAAATCTTGGGTTTGTTATTTTGGGTAGATCCTCACCCTTAGGATCTTTGGATGCTGAAATTCTAGTTGCTATTAAAGGGAGCAATTAAGCTAGATCTGGGAGGGAGTACGAACAAAAGGGGAAGACCCCTCATTGGAAATTATAATCATTAGATGGACCTGGAATATTATCCTTAACCAAGGATGATTTATTTTTATATGGATCAATTTTTTTTTCCAAGATGTGTTTGACTTCTCTGTAACTTCTTATGCTTTGATTTTCTCTACTAGTTTTTTTCTAACTATTGTAACAATGCTAGATTTCATGCTTGATAGTTGTTGATATTGGTTTTTGAGGTAGATGAAATATATATTCCTAAGACTCATACTTTTTAAAATTTTAAAACTTGTCTTTCTTTATTTTTATTAATCAGGTTGGTTGGCTATTACACTTTTTGATCGTTAGGATATTTTCCAAGTGTATAGTGGTTCTTCAGTGTTTTTTTTTTTTTTTTTTTTTTTTTTTTGTGTTACTCATTTAGTTTTTTTTACTCGATTGGTGATTTTTTGGTTCGAAGAAAGGAGACTCAAACCTATTGATGTGTCTCAGGTTAGAATTTACATTATCTTTCAAAGGTGGGTTTACATTAATTACAACATAAATAAACAAATATCTTAATAAAATAAAATAGAAATTCCATTACAATACATTTATATGTTTGAAAACAAATTACATGTTCCATTAATGACTTGTATTTAAAATTGGATGTACTATGGTTGAGGCCAAGGATTATGTAAAGAACACTACATGTAAATATAGTGAGGGTTTCATGGCTCATACTCCATTAAATCCCATTTCTGAAATATAAACTAGGTGATGGTCTTGAACTCTCCATTATTATATTCCTGGATTTAAGAGAAGGAGGTGAAAATATGGTGGTAAATAAAAAAATCAAATTAACATGTAAGAATTATTTATAACCACCTAATATGACCCGTAGATCATGAAAGGAAAATGGTTTTGAAGGACTTTAGTTATATTTTTCTTTAGGGTAATTTAGTGGACACATTGTTGTTTTTATGTTGTTGATGTAGTTTTGGGATGCTTTTTGATATTTTTAGCATAATTTATTATATTATTTGGTTATGATGACCATTCCTATATTCTTCATGTAATGGGTATGGTCTCTTTTTCAAACCCATATTTACCAACACTAAAAAAAATTACATGTATTTCTAGATTATTAATCATTGTAATAGTAGGTTATAATTAAAAATGAAGATATCAATATAAATTGATAATGAAAAATAAAATAAAATGACATAATAGATTTTTATCATAAATAAATATGCAAGGTGATGTTGTATAGACATAAGAATCCATTGGTTTACAATATAACTCATAGACCTATATTTTCTCTAACAAATTACTAAGATTAGTCATGTTAAGTGACAAATAGGATTTATTACATGTAAATTGATTTACATAATCAGTAATATTTTACTTAAGCAACAAAAACCTAATGTTTAAACATCCTTTATTTGTGTTAATCAAACCTCCTCTTTATGTAATTTTATGTGTTGTAAGTTATTTTCTTCCCACTTTTTGTATGTTGGGACATCCACTATAGAAATATCCACATTTTGTCCTCCCGCATTATCCAGAGCTTGTAACCTTATTATTTTTTATCTATATTTATATTTCAGTGTATGTGATTATAAGTTGTTAAAATCCCTCTCAAGAATCTACTCATAACCTTCATTATGTGAGACTATGTATGCATGTATTTATCCTTTTATTTAACCTATGATCCACTATTATCTACATACGTTTGTGATGATATTCATATTCGAAGGCAATTTCATGTACTTAAATTATTTTATCCACAGAGATGCATAATTTTTAGCATCGTTTTAAAAAAAATAGGGTCTACATATCCCCACATCAAGCTACATTTAATGCTTATAAAAATTAACATCTATACATTATAGTTCAAAAATAATTGGATCCTTTTGTTAAAATTTGTCCTAAAGTCAACCCTAGAGTGTAACTATCACCTGAGTAGTTGTAATCATGGTCTATATTTATCGCTCTATGTTTTACAATGGTATAGAATCCCTACCATACTCTATACTACATGCACTCAATATGTGACATGATTATTATTTTTGCACGATATATTGCTAATCATATTACTTGAGTTAGAGTTTCTTGGAGGTATTGGTATGTTATTTATGTATAAATTTGAAATATAATTTTGATAAAAATATATGGAATTAAAACATACATTTAGGTTTAAAATATTGGTATTAATTATTATATTTAATAAGTGGCATATGAAAAATATTTAAATTATTAATCATATCAAGATACTTAGTTTTTATATTTGACTATCTGACTATGACTAAATTATGGAGGATAAAATTGGGATTAATTGTACTTTAGATTCATTGATTTTTAGTTTTTGTCTATATACTCAGTTGGGCCATTTACATAGGATTGGATTAGTATAAACAATTGATATTGACCCATTGATTGGTATTGACCTCTACAAAATTCAGAAATAATGATTATACATTCATGTAAATTTATATTTTATTGAAATGTTTTATGATCTTAAACCTTTATGATGCACATAACTCTAGAAATTAGTCTCCTTTTGATTGAAACCCTAGATTTGTTTTTTAATGATAAAAATTTACAATAATTGGGGAGAGTGTAATGATATAAGCTAACACCAATAACCCATGTGTGATAATTGAGTATTGTAATTGTATATAATATTGTAATGAGGTAAATACATCCATAAAGTTATTCTACATGTTATTCTAAAATTTTCCTCTTATCTATATTAATATAACTAATTATTTTCCATGATAGTTGATAATGTTTTATTGAAATTGGATTTAGAGTTTTTCAAACTTTTATTGTGATATCCTATAGATAGATTGGAAATTTGGGAATAATTTGGAAGGTTTTCTCAAATTTTAATAGTTTATAAATGCACATTGTATAAATTCCAATTCCATTTTGAATGACACCTTGATTTGTTTATATAAGGACACAATTTAATGATTTCTCAAGCCATTAATATTATACATTGGTGGGATTATCTTAAGGATTTTTTTGATTTTAGACAATGTAGGTTGATAATTGTGGGTTAGTGCCTAACTAAATAGGTATTTATCGACTAGTTTTAATGATTGAAATTAGATTAATTGAATTGAGTGTAGATGGATTGAACTGAGAGTTTAGAGATGTTTGTGTAGGATTTTACCATATTTCAAACAAAAATTGAGATTGATGTATGTGTATAATACCATAAAAATGTGTTATATCATAATATAGTATTAAAGTGTGATAAAATGAGATAATATAACCTTGTTTGAGTGCTCGATTCATGCATTCAAAATATGTGTCAAGCTTATCATTGTCAAGTATAAAATAAAATAACATCTATAAATTCCATATTTTTATTTTACTAATGAAATTACTAGAGTAAAATAATAAAATATACTTGAATGTGTACACATGATTTGTATTTAGTATGAGTCTAAAAATTTATAGGACACTGAATAAAAAAACATGAAATCATGTGTAGTCAAAGTCCACAGACTAAATATTTTAATCTAAAATTAGTTTTTTAGAATAAATATCAAGGCTCATAATGCACATGTTTTGGTGAAAATAATTTTTCCCTATAAACTTGTTTTAGATGATGCTTACTTACTGAAGGATTTAAGAACTTGATCTTCCTTGTTGAAACACATAGAGATTTGGGGTAATTATGACCCAAATTTGTGTATATATCAAAGATATTTGGTTGGGAAGGAAACATTATCCAATCATCATGAATCTATGGATAAGTATGCGATGTAAAATTTTAGATTAATTAAGAAAGAAGATGAGAAAACAATCAAACTAGGTTAACTAAAACATATAACTATTTATTCATATGAGATAACCATTAGTTCAAGGTCACTCATAAAAATTAAATCAGCCAATATGGATGGATTATATATTAAATTTGAATTTTTAGCTTGAATTTAGTCAAGTGAAATCCATGTAATAAAAATCATGATTGAAATGGAATGAAAAATGATCATTCCCCCATAATAACACAAATTTATTTATGTAATTTCATTGATTGTAGCATATAATGCATGATATAAAAGAAATGAACAATGTAATTGCCAACATAATGAACAAATATATAATAAATTTTAATTTGAATGAAAACCACTTTATATTTGATTTTAAATGATGCCATAATATATGTGTGTGAACTAGTATCATGCCCCATAAATATGTGTTGACTAGTATATAATGTCATGTATTCATATCTAGTTTTTAGAACTCACATCTAAAATGTATGTGTATATGAAATTATTTAATTTATTTTAATATAATATGTTAACCTATGCCAATGTAATTTTTATCAATGTGTCAATGTTCACCATATGTTTAAAGCATTTGATATATGAACCATGCAAATCTTTAAAATTTATTCTCAGATCTAATTTTATAATCATAAATACTTATGGATATATGATAAGATAACTTTAATATATCATATTATATGTTGAAATATTAGGATTGGAGGATGACTAGTGATTCTTCATTGGTAAATTTACCCTTATTAGTGAATCTAGATTTGAATTTTTTTATGTATTTACTTACATAATTGATAAAAATAAGATACATTATCCATGTAAAACATATTTGAAAATCATTATGATAAATGTGTATTATTAGGGAAATAATATTAAATTAAGCTTGGAAATAAATCCATAATGCTAAAATCTAAAACATTAGCAAGATGAAACACTAAGGGAAACACATGTTTTTGCCAGTGTTTGAAATGTGTATGGGTTCACCAATATGTTTTAATATATTTTTAATATATGGATAATATTAAAATATTTAATATATGAATCTGTTATGTAATTTATATTAATAGATATGTAATTAAAGAATACATTTGAGTGTAAAATATATATTTGAGTGTAATTAATATTATTATTTTTGATTTGACAAGTGGCATATGTTAAATATAGAAAGAACTAAAGATATCAAGATAAGTAAATTTTATGGATGAGTGTCTCATTGTAAATATATTTTTAAATTTAATATCAATATAAATAATATTTTTAGATCATTTAATTTTATAACTAATTAAAATCCTTTGCTAGGTAAATTCCACAGGATCAACTAAGTATCATTAGTCAATACTAACTTGCTAGTTCAAACAAACCTATGTTGAAGTAGGGCACAATGCTTGTAATGTCACTTTATATTATCTCTTTTTTATATGTATTTTTTAATCTAAACATTGATAGTGAAAGTGAATAATTAAATAAATATCCTTTACCTAAAAACCCTATATGTACTTGTAAGGGATAAAATCCTATGAAAATGGGGGAAGTATAATGTCTTGATATGGATCCAATCACTCGTATTTGATGATTGAACATTCCATACATAAATAACATAATAAGTATGTAGCTAACACTGTTGCATCAAGTACCACAATAATCCATATAAACAACTAAAATAGTCTAGCATGATAGTGTTAATGTAATAATAACAGAATATATAATGAAAATGTGGGATTGTAACATTATTTCCATATACATATACATATATAAATATGCATACATACATACAAACATACATACATACATACATACATACATACATACATATACATATACATATACATACCATGATTAATTAAATTATAACCCATAAATTCACTATTGAACTATCACAAAATGTTTTCACAATCACATATTCTTAACTTAATATTTCATATGTTATTTATTCACACTTAATAATGCTAAAAACAACTTATTATAAATATGTGTCATGTGTATTAATTAATGATAAAAAATGTAATATTTCACATTTTAATATGTTATAAAAATTAACTAAATATAATACTATGACTTCCAACCTTTGATAAAACATCAACCTAAAAGCCATCATCTAAGGTCTAGTTCCTCAAACATCATATGTCATTTATATGACAGTTTATTTGTGCTGAATTTTGTCCATTTCAGCCTTAACCATTGGAGGTTGACATTGATGTAGATGGGTATAATTTTGATAAATAGATAATTATATTATCTAGATTTTTAAACTCCCCCAAGGACTTATTGTATATTATAGCATTGTATAAATGATCACCCTCTAGTAATAATTTATTATGGACTTTAGAATTATCAACTACCAAATTGATCATGTAGTAAGAGTTTATGAGATTTAAAGTTATTTTGGTTAGCATTCCAAAACCCAATCAACCAGAATAAGACCCACTTAAAAAATTATTGGGATGAAATTACCATAGAAAGGTCAAATGTGTAGCTTACGTAAGGCGTGTGAGTTCGCACCATAAGTACAAAATCCAAAAAAATAAGGATTAAGTGAATATGATTAAAATAATACTATAGAAAGAGAGAGAAATTACACATTTTTTTTATTTTCCTAAATCTAATATAAATACATGTTATTTCTACATACAACTGGTAGCATATATGTTTGACATATATTGATAGTTTCCTTTGGCAAAAAAATTATCATATGTTGACACATTCATTTTGGAAAATCAAATTATAGTTAATGGTGTGAAATATTACTTTAAAAATTAAGTGTCATCTTCAAATCCATGAGATATCTTAAATTGAAACCCAATGGTGTATCTTTCTATCATTTATGATCCATGTTTATTGAATTTAGCTAAAATATTTCCATGTAATCCTATTTTTGACTATTAATAACTTGTGAATCATGTTCAAAGGCATATTAAATTTAGTTAAGAAGCATGCTTGATGAAAAATGAAAAATATTAGTGAAAAAAGGAACATCCCTTAAATGTTGATACCAAACCCCTTAGGAATTACATCAAGAAATTTCAATCTTCATTAAAAATAATGAAAAAAAAAAAAAAAACATGATCCTTCATGTATTGATGACATATTGAAAATATACATCCCATACATGATTTCAATTAGGGGAAAATATGGACTACCAACATGTTCTTTCACATGAAATTATGGTGAAGTTTATTGATAAGTATGCATTAAATGTAGAGAATCAGTTATAAAAATAAGACCATATGTTAATAACAATTTCAAAGGTATAAAATTCATATGAACCATGTCAAAGTTTATTTAATTATTTTATGAAGAAATTTTTTTTGAATGTTTACATCAGTGCCTAAATGGCCTATAATATGTTGAAAAACTCCCTCTTATTTTATGTAGCTACTCTTTTACTTAACATTTTTTTTGAAAAATGATTATTTGTCTTGTCTCTAAAACTAAAATGGATTCGATTACAATTTGTGATTTCATTATTGTATATATGGAATACACTTTTTCACATAAACAACCATTTATTATAAATCAACAAGATGTTGGTCTTATGGAAAGCATCATCATTTTCATAAATGTAAACAAGATAAATATGAATTTTTATTGTTTACCCTCAATATTTTTTATTCCATTAAAGCATTAATCTACTAATGAATATTTATATTATATTGATCTCCTCTAGTACAAACCATTCTAGAATAACTTGATGAGTGGAGAGTCTTATCACAAATCCACCCTAAAAATGATATCGAGATAAATGAACATGATACGCTAAGCCATTGTGATCTTGAAATCCATAATAATTGAAATTTAAATAATGTTTGTTACTCCATAATACAAACACATACCTCTATTATAAATAGTAATCAAGAAACCCATGATATATATAAAGCTTATTCTTGTGTAATGTCCACCTATAGTACTTCCTATACATAACAACATAAAAAGGATATTCTTTTACACACTACAGTCAATAGAAGATAATTATTTTATAGAAAATTATAATTTAAGGGACTATCAATACAGAACATTCATATCATATCATATCATATCAAAAAACTAAAACTCCTATTGAGTTCATAAACATCTCAAAACAACTCATACTTACTATTTATTGCCTCAACTAGAATTATGGCATTTAACATTAATACTTGAACAATACATTCATTCTCTTGCATATCTATAAAGTAAATGAAATTGCTAGAAGGGTAAACACAATCAAGTTTTCAAGAATATTGAAAACAAATTTGATATATTTTAGTATATGAAATGAGTTTCATGGGGAAAAATTGTTGACATGAATTTATCGAGAACTATGCAAGGCTTTCCTAAAACATGATTAACAAAATTTTGGGCAGAAATCTATCATTTTAATCAATGAATTTAACCCACTACCCCAACTAAAATACGTATATATCATCCCTTCCAAATCAAACATTTTTATAACACTGAATACAATGTTATGATCCATACCAAGTGGCCTTTTGAAATTTATTATTAAATATTCAAAATGTTAAAGAAAATAATAAAATTATGAATTTTATAATGTATTCATAAAATGCATCTTTAATTTAATAATAAAAATTATTATTTCATTCTTCAACACATTTATACGCAAAAAAAATCATGTATACAACACATAGTAAATATAGGTTGCAATATTTATATATAGCAATTTCAAATAACAGTCTAGAACATACTATAAAAAGAAATGTTTGGAGATCATGAAGATGATCAATTATAGACTACAATTATTATATGCAAGGGGAATTATTATTAATGTTATATTGTGGGTGAAGGTTGATGTAATCAATGGTAGTCTTATGTGATTTTTTTTTATAAAGATGGGAAAAATTCACTTTATTTTCCAATATTTCTAGTTTCCCAATAAAAAAACACAAGTTAAGTGTGGAATGTGAATATTATATAAATTTTTTCAATCTCTCAGTGTTACTATTAGAAATTATAAATAACCTACATTACAAATATCTAGGTTTCTATAAATACATATGTCCAAGGTCCAAACAATAGAAAAATAATGAATTGACATTGGGAATATTGAATTATAAGGGTTGACTTTTCCTACAATTTTTTCAATCTCTCTTCCCTTATATTTTGAAATATATGGAACAATGTATGATAGTGTGTATGTTCATATATAAAATAAATTTGAATTCCATGTCATAAATTACTTTTTGTTAATTGATATACTTTTTTATTCAAAGTGTACACCATTATCTTCTTCTCTTATTTTGTTTATACACACACTATAAAAATATTATAATATCTCACTTTTATTTTAATTTT
>JARHVA010003960.1:537500-567500 GCA_037957365.1 Torreya grandis
GGTAAGACCCCATGGTTTTCAAGTTTTTTGAAGTCTTCCTTATTATTTTTTTCTGGTTGGTTTAGGGATTCCCTTGGGAACCAAGATAGCCTTATAGAGCATTACCTCTTATTTATATCTATGGCTAGAAGTGGGGTGTATTAAACCCCCATAGTATTCTCTTTTCTATTGGTTTAGGGGTCCAGCCAAAACCCCCTCTAATAAGCTTAGATGTTGTGTCTTTTCTTTCTATGAGATTTGCTAGGTTTGGTTTCCTTTCGAGATCCAATTTTGGTTCTTTTTTTTTCATTCTGAACATGGAGAAAGTTGATTGTGGGAGACTTGGGCCTCTTTCTCTACTAATCTAGGATGGTTTTCGATCTAGCTAAAACCATATGGTTCTCGCACTAGTCAAAATCATTTGAAGTTCCTTTGTTTTGATCTTTTGCATTTGGCCTTATTATTTCATAGTGAGCTTTTCCTTCTTTATTCTTTTTTAAGCTAGAAGGAGACCTAGACCTCCTGATTTGTCTGGGGCTAGATTCCACAATAACTAATAGTAGTTTTATATTAATCCAAATAATATATATATATATATATATATATATATATATATATATATATAATTCTTATATTTTAGAATTTAAAAAATCTTTTTGTGTAACTAGTTATTAAGATTTTTTTTCTAATTAATGTTTCGTTGATGAGTTTCTTCAAAATGCTTGATATAACACTTCATAATGTTTAAAGTGAAATATCTAGTCTCATTTTTTATTTTACTTTATACCATTAAAGTTTTTATTTTCTATTTCTAAGATAGGTCGGACATCGACAAGTTAGTGATATTAAAACTTCTTGAGGCTTCTTGCACATGTCTTTTGACCATATAAATTATTTTTTTTTGCTACACATTAAATTGAAAATTCTCCCTCCATTTTGAAACCTAAAATAAAACGAAAAGAAAGAAAAACATAGAATTTTTTTACAAATTTAATATTTGTAATATCTATAATTAATAATAAAAATTAAATATAATATAATTATAAATACATATTATAAAGTAGGGAAAACTCCTATATAAGCAAAAGTACACAATGGTCGTTTCTATTCCCAAATATTTTAAACTCCTTTATATAAACAAAAGTACAAGACGGTCCTTTCTATTCCTCAACTATAGAAGAATATTTTAATTAAAAAGAATAAAATGCCATATTAAATATTTTTTTGACCATTTTATCAATCTATAATTAATATATGTTTAACATCGTATTTAATTCGAATATAAATATCACGGCTAGCTATTAACACTTAACATTTTTGTGATTGACATGAACAATGTTGATAACTTTATTTGTTCTAATAACAGTATGTTGATGAGAAGTGGAGATCCCCCACGACTTTTAAGAGATTCCATTCAAAGGATATTTCCATTATGTACTGGATGACTCGGCAGGTTTAAATTTTAAGTTGTTTGTGATCTTCCTATAAATCGTAGTGCCAGTATTATCCTTTAAAAAAAGCAAAACCCAAGGTTTAGGAAAGTT
This sequence comes from Torreya grandis, assembly GCA_037957365.1. Classification (NCBI taxonomy): domain Eukaryota; kingdom Viridiplantae; phylum Streptophyta; class Pinopsida; order Cupressales; family Taxaceae; genus Torreya; species Torreya grandis. The sequence continues at coordinate 539,024 of JARHVA010003960.1, forward strand.
TAGTGGTGACATTTTTAATTTTATTTGATAATCAAGGGAGTTATGTTCTTTCTCTAGTAATTAAAAGGTGTAACTCGCTTAACGAATAAGGTGTAAGCCCGCCGTACCAAAAACTCAATGTGATATATTTTCTCGATATTTTATGTTTCTTTTAATTTTTTTTAAAAATTTTATTTCTAAGTTATAATTCTATAGAGAGAGGAATCTGTGAAATCGGAGAGGTTTATAGAAGGAAATATTATATAACAATGATTGGATAGGAGAAATCATGAATATTTTAAACCAATTTTTCGGAGCACTCTTCGTGATCTTTTATCAGGGGATAAAGAAAATGATTAAGGATCACTCTTCATGATTATTCATTCATTTTCTTTATTTCCTAAAGAAAGATCACGGAAAGTGATCCGAAACATCGAAGATATAAAAAATGATACAGTTATTCGAAAAAAATTAAAATTGATTTTTATGGATTATGAAAGCATTAAATCTTTGAGAGATATTAATGCTGAAGGTTTTTATCTTGGATTTTACAAATTCATTAATGAATGATTATGTTATTCTTTCTTCTATTTTTTTACCGATTAATAATAGATGGATTTAACTTAGCAGCACCACTTTGTTAACGTCAAGACAGAGGGAGGAAAAATATGGATTCCAAACTCTTTTGTATGTCCAAAATGTTATGATTTTTAATCAGATTTTTTAAGTACAAAATAATTTAAAAAGGCAATCCAATAGATTTCATATTAAAAGTTGAAACTACTTTACAAAAATTAAATGGACGTCAAATTTAAAATCAACCACAAAATTATCACATCTCACAAATATTATAATAATTTCATATTTTATATAAAAGAAGAGCAAGATATCTCCAAAATGGCTTGAAAATTATATTTCATAGGAAACATAGATTGGATTTGTATTATTTAGGATTAACGCTTCATAAACTTGGTCAATGAGTTTCTTCTTTGTTATGTTTGATGGATTGTAACCGGGCTCTTAAGAGTTCTATATCTAATAGTACTACGGCTTGATCTCCCTTCACGCTATAACATGTTCTATTGGAGTTCTATAACTTATAATATTACGACTTGATTTCCCTTCACATTATAACATCCAACATAGATAACATCATGTATGTGGGCCCATGTAAATTTATTATTAACATATATCACAATTTATTAAAACCTTATGATATAATATTATGCTTAATATTTGGTTTTTAAATGTCCTCCAAATGTGACTGAAAGGATATATAAAACTACCTACTCAATTTTTTAGAGACCAAGTCCCACATGTCCCTTGCACTTTGTATTCATTATTTTATAATGTAGTTTTTTATAGTGCATACTTTTACAAACAATATTTATATGGAACCATTGAATTGCATAAAATATTGATCTTTTAGTCCATATTTCAGAAATAAAAAAATAGTATATTATAATGATGAATAAGTGCACATCTAGATTAGTGAGTTCTTTTGGCTAAGCAGACACAATTAAAGACATCTATGCCATGAAAATCATACATGACACGATACTGGCCTTAATCACTTGACTGCTCGTATTAAGTACGTAGAGGGATTTATACCCTAATGAATATATATAAACAACCATTACCCTCACCATTAATAAAAGGATTTGTACACAATTTTTTTCAATATTTTTATTTTTATTTTATTTTTGGTTAGATAATAATATCGGTATATTTAAATACAAATCAATGACTCCTCTAGACTCAATAAGGTGATCTAAACATTAAAAAACCCCACACATATAGGAAATTATGTTCTATTAATTCAAAATTAATTTTATACCATAAATATATGGGCATCTATTATTTAAACTCTCTCGTGCTTAAATAATCCTTTCTTAAATATGAGACCCAACTACCTTATAAGGGTAACTAACTGACTCACCCAATCAAGTATTTAATATATTTATTTGATAATATTATTTATGAAAATAAATATTATAACTTAATAAATTTAAAAGTGATATTTTAGTAGAATATGTATTATTTATATAATATAATTATTTAATTAATTAAATTATAGAATCAACTAAGTATTTAGATTACACAATCTAACGAACCAATCCACCTTAATTCAAAATGGTTATTGAAGATGATCATGACAAATATGACTTTGAAAGTATTTATAAATATTTATTGTAAAACACCAATTAACCACTTTTTCATATGTTATAGATTAACATGTGTTGATACAATCTATTGCAACTCTCGTAACTTGAAATCTTATGAATTGGCTGTAATAAAATCCATGTAGCTTTCTAACACTACCTAACATGATGATGATAAATATATCTCATTTACGTGATACTCAACATATTCAATCACTTTGTAACCACTCTAGTGCTTACAACCCTTGTCAGTCTACATTCACTCAAAGAATAACAAAAAAATAAGTGCATCTGCCCCCCATCAATCAATAAGTGAGAAGTCTTCTAAACATAAAAGTCATTAAATAAATACTCTTATGTTCATCAATGATATCAAAAATGTAAAATAAAATTTGGATAAAAAAAACATCAAACTCCAATCATCTATACAAAAAATTCCTTAAATAAAAACTTGATATTAAAATTAGTATAAATAAAAGATAAGTCCTCTAATTCATTTAGTTTAGCTAATCATGATGAACCTATAACCCACAAGATAATGCATTTAAATATCTAATATTATAATAATATTAAATTATAGTTTTATAATGAAAACAATATTGTTCAAGCATCAACCACCAATTTTTAAAATCTACATAAAATAATAATATCACATTCTTTCTACATATATATTATTTTTTTTTCAATTATAAGCGACATTAAAAAAAAAAAACTCAAAACACAAAATAAAATTTTCATGTACAAAAACTTTTATAAAGAGTTTTCCCATATCTATCTTCATTTAATAAACTAAAATAACTAAAACATAAATACCCCATACCCATATACATTTATTTTTTAAAAAAAAAAAAAAAAAACATATTAAAATGTCGTTTTACACATGTTGATTTTAAATTTTGGTTTTACACAATGTGGGATTACATTTACTGATGCCCTCTACGTATATATAATGTCTCGAACAAAATACAAAGTAAGGAGGAATATTTACGTGCTAGTTCTTAAAATTTTGTACTACGTACAAAATAAAAAAATGAGGAATGAATATTGAAATTTTGACTTTATTTCGGTTAGTTTTTTAGTTCATTTTTTTTTAATGCCATTGTTGATCGCCTCTTTAAAAAATAAAACACTTTTTTTTTTTACAACCCGACGCATGTGCATGTATAAAAAAATAATATATAATTGTAATATTATATAATTTTTATAAAATATATATATTTTTCATTTTTAAATTGTAAAAACTTTTTAGATTAAACATTTAAAAAAAAAAAAAATCTCACTTTTCATAGATCCATTCTTTTAACATGTTTCATGACTCAAATATTATTATTGAGAAAAACCACATAACATTATTAAGAAAAATCATATACATAAAAATTATATTTTATTAATTTGTATGAATTTATATATTGTAAATATATTAATTTATTATTCAACTTTTCTGGAGCTCATAAATGTTTTTCACAGAGAAGATTATATCGGCCCAATTAACACGTTCACCTAATAAAATATCAAACATACAAACTCAATAACATTTAGTAGTATCATAATTATTATTATATATTAAAGATAAAGATTTTTTAAATTAAATTGTGTAAAGTATTTTTAAATCAATATTTCGGATCACATTTTGTGAATTATCATTAAAATCCCCCAAAAAATAAAATTGGTAAGATTAGATTGCAGATTTATATTACAATTTATAGATGTTGACATTGAAGTTCAAAGAAGTTAGGTGGTGGAAAAAAGACAAAATATATATGAATCCAAATTAAAATAATTGTTAAAATTTAGAAAACTAAATAATTGTTTTATGTATTATTTCAATTTGATCTCATTTATATTTTATCTTTTTTTCACCTTTTAGACTTCTTGACGCTTCAATGTCAACCTCTATAAATTGTAATATAAATCTGTAATCTAATCTTACTATTCTTTTCTTCTTTAACTCTGATGATAGTTCATAGAATGATTCAAAATATTGATCTAATTTTTTTTACATGATTCAATCCAAAAAAATCTTTATCTTTATTTCATAAATCTTAAAAACACCATCTAACTTATTATTACATATTATATTATTTTATTTAATTAAATTATAGAACAACCCCCCGCACCCCTTCCCCAAAAATTAAATAAATAAATCTGAAACACAAAATCCAACAACATAAAAACCCTGAATGACAAAATCAACCAACGTCTTCTTCATGTTTTTGTGTTGATTTCTCAACTTAAATTGATGTACAATGTGTATGTACTTGCAAATGCATATCTACCTGACCTGAGCAGTCCAGGGGTTAAATTGGATTCCTATTTAGGCATTTTTTAATCATTTTACATGTAAAATATAGTTAAAAAATAATTCAAAATGTATTAATGGATGGGGAAGATTTTATAAAAACTATCATTTTGACGTTTAAGATGAAAAATTGGCTGTTTTATACTAAAGGCCTTAGGTAGGTGCTAGATTACAGTGCTAGGTTTTAGGTAGACCATGCCTGTGACACTGGTGACCTAGAATATTGAACCTAAAGGCTAGTGACACAACCTAACCCTGTTGTACTTACCTGTCTGCCCACTTAGAAGTTGGGCAATGGTAGGTCGAATTAATATTTTAAGTCTTAATCAAATGCTTACAGATGGCCATTGTGAGGATTTGAGGATCGATGAGGAGGATTTTCATATCTTTATCATTAATACATATCAAATAAGCAATCGAATCTATTAGGTGTATATGGTGCAGCCATGAGTGAATGAAGCCAAGTAAAAACAACACGGCCTAGATGGGGGAGAGAGATGATGATAATGGGAGTTTGGAGTTTAGAGACTGGACTGGAGTCTGAGAGCTGAGAGTTGGAAGTGGAATATGGGCCATGTCATGATTCACACAACTAAATGCATTGTAAGTTATGTAACCAGACTAGACCACTTGAAGCCTGTTGCCTGAAGTCTGAAGGCAGCATTATCATATGATTTGTGTTGAAAAGTGATGCTGAAGTGCAGTTCACTCGGTTCTATTTTTAGACTATTAGTGTAAATTTAGTTTGCATGAACAGTTTTCTATGGAGCTAAATTTAGAAAGTTAGTTAATTTTTAGTTAATATATTTTTTAGAAAAAAGAAAGCCTTAGAAAGGCTATATTTAGTTTTAGTTTCTATTAAATGCAAATTATTATTTAGATAAATTTAAAATATTTTATTCAATAATTAGAAAAGCATGTTCACATGCAATTCTATCAATACATTGTAATTGATCTTTAGTTTCAAGAAGAAGGAGAATGATTCCAATTTTTTGAAGAAGAAGTATTTTTTTACTTATCTCTTCTGTATTATGAATATTGCATATATTTGGCTATGATTTAATTTTATTTAAAATTTCTATATTTGGTATCAGAGCATGTATTTTTATTTTGGGTTAAAGATTTAGTAGTTGGAATTTTGCCAAAAAGTTTATCATGTCAAATTCTAACTCCTTGCCCATTCCAAAATTTGATAGAAATGAGTATGATTATTGGTGTATCAAAATGATGAATTTTTTGATAAGAAAATATTTGTGGGAGATTATTAAATCAGGGTATGCAGAGATAGCTAATTGGAATGCCCTCAAAACAAATGATAAAATAGCTAAATAGGAGGCTAGGAAGAAGAATGCTCAAGCCTTATTTCATATTAAAATAGCTCTAAGTAAGAGCCTATTTCCATGAATTGCAGGAGCAAAGACAACAGAGAATGCTTGGAAGACTCTAAAAGAAGCTTACCAAGGTAGTGATCAAGTCAAAGTTGTCAAGTTACAGACATTGAAGAGAGAATTTAAAGATGCAAGAAGATGAAAGTGTGAGTACCTATTGTGTCAAAGTAAAAGATGTGGTTAATAAGATGGATACACTTGGTGAAATTTTGAACAATGAGGTTGTGATAAAAAAGGTGTTGAGGACTCTCACACCAATGTGGAACCATGTTGCCTTAATCATAGAAGAAAGAAAGAATTTGTCTACCCTTCAATTTGATCATCTAGTTGGATCTTTGATGTCTCAAGAAGAAAGATTGAGAGATTCATTTGGAGAAAGTGATGAGAAAGCTTTTTCCTCCAAATTAAAAATCGTAATTAATGAAGATGCCAATAGTAGCATCAAAAGTAATCAAGGCCAAGGTAGAGGTCAAAATCAGAATTACTCAAGAGGAAATAGAGGCAGAAGTAGTTTTTGAGGAAGAGGTGGTTTCAGAGGAAGAGGTAGAGGCCGATTTGATAAAAGAAATATCCAGTGTTATCATTTTAATAGGTATGGCCACTTTAATTATGAGTGTATATTAAAAGAAGGTAATAATGGTAAAAGTGTTCATTATGCTCAAGAAGGTGATGAGAATCCTCCAGATAATTTGTTTTTATCTTATGACAAAGCTGAAAATATTTCTAAAGATGTTTGGTATTTAGACTCGGGATGTTCTAACCACATGTCAGGGAATGAATTTTTTTTCTATAATGGATGGAAGTTTTAAATCCGAGATCAAACTTGGTGATGACAAATCATTGGAGGTTGCTACAAAAGGAGCTATGGAAGTCCATACAAAAGAAGGTATGAAGAGTGTTAAAGACATTTATTACACTCCAAATTTAAAGCATAATTTGTTGAGTGTTGGACAATTATGTAAGAAAAATTATAAAGTTGTATTTGAAAATCAATAATGTATAATTTATGATAAGAATCAAGGAAATAGGGTGGTAATAGTTGTGCCTATGACAAAAGATAGGATGTTTCCATTGAATTTTGATGAACATAACAAGAACCTTGTCAATATGGCATATGAGGATACAAGTTGGTTGTGGCATCTCAGGTATGGGCATTTAAATTTTCATAGTTTGAAGATTCTAACATCAAAAGCATTAGTTTTTGGTTTACCTAAGGTTGAAGAGCACAAGGAAGTTTGTGAAGAATGTGCTAAAGGAAAACATGCAAGAGAGAAATTTCCAAAAGGCAATGCATGGAGGGCCCATTATCCACTCCAATTAGTTCATTCAGACATTTGTGGTCCTATGCAGACAAAAAGTTTGGGTAAGTCATCATATTTCATTACTTTAATTGATGATTACTCACGACAGTGTTGGGTTTATTTATTGAAGACCAAGGTGAAGCTCTTGAGACATTCAAGAGGTTTAGAGCTCTTGTAGAAAATGAAAAAGGGTGCAAAATCAAATGCTTAAGGACTGATCGTGGAGGAGAATTTTGTTCAAAACCATTTCAAGGTTATTTTGATATGCATGTCATTAGAAGACAACTCACCACTGCATACAGACCTCAACAAAATGGTGTAGCTAAAAGGAAGAATCGTACAGTGGTGGAGATGGCATGAAGCATGCTACAAATAAAGGGATTAGGTAATTCTTTTTGGGTAGATGCAGTTGCTACAACAGTATATATTCTCAATCAGAGTCCCACTAGTGCACTTGATAGGATGACTCTGTATGAAGCCTGGTATGAGAAAAAGTCAAATGTTAATTATTTCAAAGTTTTTGGTTGCTTAGCCTATGTTCATGTTCCTGATCAAAAGAGGCAAAAGTTAGATCCCAAAAGTGAGTCATTTATTTTTGTTGGATATAGTGAGGAAATTTAGGCTTACAGGTTATATAATCCTCTCAATAATAAGCTTATTGTGTCAAAATATGTGATTTTTTATGAAGGGGGACTTTATGGTCATCAAAAAGGCCATATGGAGAAGTCAAAATCTATTTTAAATGAAGTTATTATGGATGATATTGATCATGGGCAGCCCACTAATATTTCTATTCTAAGTGCTACAAATCCACCAAGTGGCCCTTCATCTAGTTGTTCAATTCCAAGTGTAAGTCCAAATTCAAGTCCTAGTTCTGCAAGGAAGGTAAGAAGATTGAGTGACATTTATCAAAGGAGTTCAAATCAAGCACATGAAGAAAATCCAAGAGGAGAGACACTGAATTTTGATTTACTTACCAAGGTTTATTTTGAACCATCATATTTTGAAGATGCATATACTAATGAGGTTTGGATGCAAGCAATGCAAGAAGAGATGGATTCTATTCACAAGAATGACACTTGGAACCTTATCAAGCTTCCACATGACAAGAAGAAGATTGGCACCAAATGGGTCTACAAGACTAAGTGTAACAGTGATGGAAGTGTTGAAAGGCATAAAGCGAGATTAGTTGTTAAAGGCTTCACACAAAAGTATGGCATTGATTAATAAGAGACATTTGCACCAGTAGCAAGATAAGAGATTATTAGAATGATGATTTCATTAGCATCTCAAAATAATTAGAGCATCCATCATATGGATGTGAAAAGTGCCTTCTTGAATGGGTTCATAGAAGAAGAAAAATATGTGGAATAGCCCCAAGGTTTTGAAGTGGAAGGAAAAGAAAATCATGTCTACAAGTTAAAGAAGGCTTTGTATGGCCTCAAACAAGCACCAAGAGCATGGTATGCTAGGATTGATGGATATTTTCAAGATAATAGCTTTCAAAGAAGTAAGAGTGAACCTACCCTTTACTAAAAACAAGAAGGTAATGATATTATGATTGTAAGTTTGTATGTTGATGACTTGTTGTATATGGGTAGCAGTTCTATGATGAAGGATGAATTCAAACTTTCCATGATGAATGAATTTGAGATGAAAGATTTAGGCCTCATGAAATATTTTTTAGGAATGGAGGTTTATCAAAGGGAGAATAAAATTTTCATTTGTCAAACAAAGTATGCTAAAGATATGTTGAAGAAATTTGATATGGTTGATTGTAAACCAGTCTCCACTCTAGTTGCTCATGGAGTTGTGTTGTATAGAAATGATGGTGCTGAAAGAGTTGATGAGACAACCTTTAGAAGTATTGACGTAAGTTTAACGTTTTAAACTCATACAAGACCTAATATTACTTATTTAGTTTCACTTATTTCAAGGTACATGATAGAGCCATCAAAAATACATATGAAGGTAGCCAAGAGAATTTTGAGGTATGTGAAAGGCACTCTAGATTTTGGTATTCATTACTACACTTATAAAAGGTTTAATCTTGTTGGTTTTAGTGATTCTGATTGGGGAGGTATTTTGGATGACCGAAAGTCAACATATGGAAATTGTTTTTCTTTTGGTTCTGGTTTGATTACTTGGAGCTCAAAGAAGCAAAGTATAGTTGTCCTTTCTTCTACAGAAGTATAGTATGTTGCAGTCACTTCAGTAGGGACACAAGCATTATGTCTTAGAAAATGTCTTGAAGAAATTGGAGAGATTCGTGTTCAGCCCACAGTTATTTTTTGTGATAACATTAGTGCTATTAAATTGGCCAAGAATCCAGTCCATCACAACATGACAAAACATTTTGATTTAAAGCATCATTTTATCTGAGATTTAGTGCAGATGAAGGTAGTATAATTTAAATACATCAACACTAAAGAACAATTGGCATATATCTTCATGAAAGCAGTTGCAACAGATCAATTTTTGACACTCAAAGATCAAATTGTGAGCCCGCTCAGCATCAAGGGGGAGTATGTTGAAAAGTGATGCTGAAGTGCAGTTCACTCAATTCTATTTTTAGACTATTAGTGTAAATTTAGTTCGCATGAATAGTTTTTTGTGGAGCTAAATTTAGATAATTAGTTAATTTTTAGTTAATATATTTTTTAGAAAAAATAAAGCCTTAGAAAGGCTAGAGTTAGTTTTAGTTTCTATTACATCCAAATTATTATTTAGATAAATTTAAAATATTTTATTTAATAATTAAAAAAGTATGTTCACATGAAATTCTATTAATACATTATAATTGATCTTTATTTTCAAGAATAAGAAGAAGAAGGAGAATGATTCCAATTTTTTGAAGAAGTATTTTTTATTTTTGCAACTCTTATCTCTTTTGTATTATGAATATTGCATATATTTGGCTATGATTTAATTTTATTTAAAAATTCTACAATTTGAAACCCACGTAGAGAAGTGCAATGAAAAAAATGAGCATATGCCATTGCCATGTAGTGTAGGCACAACTGTAAGCCTATACTGCATTATGCGTTGTTTATGGACTAGTTTATTAGATGAATCCCACTAATAAATCATGATAAAGACAAGTAAGGAGTTAGAGAGGCTGGAGTGGATGAGGAATTGATGATCACATCAGCAAAGAAGTATGGAGAATCGAGATTACAGTCTGCAATGCATCTAGGTGCAAATTAATGGATCTATCACTTCTGTGACCATGACAAATTTTAACTGCTCATTAGTAGCAGATAAGCCATGTCATCAACTACATAAAGATTGCGGTCACTTGGCCTTGCAACGACCAGCTTGATAAGCTCTCCATTATTATAATATTTCTGTCAGAGATAAAACCAAGCAGCGATCAGATGAGAGAAGATAATTTCAAAATGAAGTCATTTTGTTTTCTAAAATTTTTTAGGGGTTTTTCTGTTACATGATTAATGTATGAGCTTCTTTGTTGAGATCTTTGTGGTGCATGTGGTTGTGATTTGGGAGATTCTATCAATTGACTAAAATTTTATTGGGAGATCCACCTTTGATCTTTTGTTAATTCTATTTGGATCTAATGTTTAAAATAAGGTTGAAGTTTTCATGATTAAAATAGAGGTGAGACTCCATCTTGAGACATAAAAAACATTTAATTTTAAAGCCAAGAGGTTGGGGGTTCAAATCTGGGGAGTTGGATTTCTTGATGAATAGGTTAGTCAACAGTTCAAATCCCACTTTCCCTCTTCTCCTTTGCAAGTAGTTAAAATGTAAAATGCAAAATCATTCAAATTCAGTTTGATTTAGACTGGACTATTATTCAAATAATGGATATTGGTTAATGTGAAATACATCGTTCAGCATATGGTAGTAAACAAATTTGTTTACTGAAGAATATTAGCATGGTGCTGAATTTCACAAAAAATTGTTTAGTGAATTATATTAGCATGGTGCTAAATTTCACAAAGACTAATTCAGTAGACATTGCAGTAAAGTTAGTTAGTGTAAAGCAGCTAGCCTCCCCTTTCACAACTTTCTAGCAACATAGTTGGCTATCCCTATTTAAAAGTTTTGATGCTATATTCAAGAAATTTAAAAGTTTCTATGCTGATGATGGGTTCTGTAAAAAGACCTGAAAGTGAGAGCTAAAATCACCTATGTAGTTGATAAAAGAAGACACACAATATGACACACTACCAATTATCACTTAAAAAAACAAAAATATTGTTACTATTTTGATAAATTTTAAGTTAATTCTTGTTTATTATAAGACACATGGTTAGGATTCATGACCATTCCCACCAGATCTTGTGTAATTGGCTCAGTCGCATTCTTCCCTATAACAATACTATCTCTAATAATTGAATATATTATAATTAAGATAAAATATAATTGCATTCATATCAATATTAATTTTATTGTTATATCATTTTGTTAAATAAAAATATATATTTTTAGATTTATATAGAAATTATGAAAGGTAAAAATGAGAAATGAACGTCACATACAAGATAATATTAGTTATAAAATCATCGTAAACAAATTTCTTAACGAATAAAAGTGACCATCAAATTTAACCCCTGCTGAACACTACCTTGTATTGCAGATATTTAGTGAGAATAACTTGATAAAGTATTTGTCCACTTCACATTGTCATATGTTGGCCGCACCACTTGCATCCAAAGAAAATCTATTAGACACGGTCAGAACGGTCTTTTCCAGGTTTGTTTTTCTGCTGCCACACAATGTAGTTCAACACTACTTACTAGAGGTTTATTCTTTGTTATAGGTGTTGTGATGATTTTTATTTTGATCGTGATTCAGTTATAAGATTTTCTAGTTTACGCATAGACTTTTGCATATATATATATATATATATATATATATATATATATATCCTAAGGTTCAAAAATATCTTTATTATATAATTAATTTTAAACAACACTATTTAAAATTTAATATTTTTTTATATAATCTAATATTTTCACTATGTAATTTATGTCATATGCCTATGGTTTTTAGAGGCACTTTTGATGGAATTCTTTTGTTGCAAATTATTGTATAGTCTATTTTACGTCAAACTTTTCTTTTTTTATTTCACAATTAATATTTTAATTTTTTTAATTTCTCAATTAGTATTTTGAATTTTGAAATCTTTGATTGATAGGGAGAGCATAGCATTTATGTAATGAAAATTGCACCATCAATCATTTTTTAGTTGACTTTTGATGTAATTCACTTCAAATTAAATTTTCTTCAAATATTTTGGTCAACAAATGTATACATACATATATATATATATATATATATATATATATATATATATATATATATATATATATATATATATATATATATATGTATACATTTGTTGACCAAAATATTTGAAGAAAATTTAATTTGAAGTGAATTACATCAAAAGTCAACTAAAAAATGATTGATGGTGCAATTTTCATTACATAAATATTTTGGTCAACAAATGTATACATATATATATATATATATATATATATATATATATATATATATATATATATATATATATATATATATATATATATATATATATATATATATATATATTCCAATTACTTTTTATAAAAAGATAAAAATATTTAATTATATTTAAATTGAATAATAATTTTCAAATATTTAATAATTAAAATATAAATATATAATAAATTTCTTTATCTTATAAAATAGGCATTTCATACAATTGTGTTATTTATTTACATTATTTAATCAAAAAAAGAAAAAAACTACATCACAAACAATAAACAAGAAGATATTCTATATTATATTATATCTCTGCTTTTAAATATATTCATAAAAAATTAGATTAATTTATTAAACAATTTTATATAAAAATTTGTAGATGTAAATGATTTCAACTGAAAAAATTATATATTTATTGAGTTAATATTGATACCCATCCTCATCTTCTTCATTATCTTCATTCTCATAATAATCATCATCACTACCACAACCACCACCACCACCATTAGCATCTTATTTAATATTCACATTGTCACCTTCATCCTCATCTCCATCTTATACATCTTCAAAATTTAAAAATTTATTTTTTATGAAACAAATACAATTTTATAATAAATTTAAAATAAATTAATATTTTAATTAAAAAACATGAATATAAATTAAAAAAATAAGTAATACATGATCGTCTACAATAGAAGGCACCCACTTTTTCCTTAATAACAAATAAATTTAATCAATGAAGCTATTAATTTCATAAATAAAACTTAGACTCAAATTTGTAAACATTCGTAAACCTTATTAATCAAAATATGGTCTTAAAATTATAAATTTGTATTTAATTTATTGAAAATTTATAACATTTTGGTTGCCTTCCATAACATCATTGTGTCTAGGGCGTCTTGTAAAACCATCCTTTTATTTCTACTTTGAAGTGATAATCAAGAAAAGTGATTTAGAATTTGGTTTCCATAAAAATAGATATAATTATGTAAAAATGAATAATTATTAGTAGTTGTTTTGAAGGTGTAAGGAACGTTGAAAGAAATGTATATTTAGTTTTCATATTTTTTTACATAAGTAATTAATTTTTACATTGGTAATACTAACAACTTCTTAATCATCTTATAATTGTTTGCTAAGTATTTTAAATTTGTATAATGTGGACTCTCTTTGCTATATTGAAATTAAGCCTATCAACTTTGCCTAACACCTAGGGTCAATCACCAATCAACCATTATTTACTCTCAACTAAGGATTTTTATATCATAACATTCAAATTGTAACCCAAATGATGTCACTTTATGAACCCATGTGGTCTGTACTTTGTAAAAGCTTTGGTACTCACTTCAACTATAATGAAAACAACAAGATAGAGGGTCAAGATTTAAATCACCATGCACTGGTTTAGTTTGTGATGGCTTGTATTCTTCATGGAAAGAGATAGCATCTTTCCCTAATCTCTATGTCAAAATTACAACTCCCTTGATTAAAGTTAGGAGACATATGTGTTGGTTAAATTCTATCATTTTCTACTAATAAAATAAATTATGCATAGTTTTGTTTGGATACTAGATCAATGTTAACTCATACATGGATGCAAATCTTGTAGAACTATTTTGTGAAATGTCAATCATGATAGATGCATAAATTATTAAGATACACCCTATCCCTATTTGTAATGTTGATGCATATCCTCATTTACCCACTAAGTCTGAGTAATAATGTGGCCTTTTAAGACCAATTCATATTGTGACCACTATTTTTTTAAAGCATTTTTCTCATTGCTTCCTCTTAAATGTGGGATAGTAAACCCTAGTGAAAAGAACACAAAGTCCCCATTTTTTTCATAGATTATCAAGGCCCTTTTCTTCTCATTACCACCTTGGGCTATCCATATGCTTTTCAGGTTCATTTCACTGAACTAGATCCCCTTTTCTTTGTATCGAGTCATCCTCATTTGGATGAGTTTCAATCTTTGTGGTTTCCTTTGATCTTGAGCTTTCCCTTGAGATCAAAAAAATTGCAAAGGCACATTAACAATTTTGTGCATTTATTAAAACCCAAACATCAAATTATGATGCAAGTTTTGAGGATGCATTGTAAATGTGTCAGGGAAGTGGTGGTTACATATAGCTATAATAGATTATATTATAAAATATAGTTTTCATGATTTTTTTGTAAGTGTTTTCTTTTCAATTATGGAGTATATTCTCCTATTAAGTGTAGGATGTGGACATCCCCTATTAATTGAGAATTAAACCTAATAACTCTCCCTTCCACCTATAATTGATTTCCAATCGACCACTATTTCTCTCAATTGATGACTCCTCTACCACAACATTCACATTGTATCATGAATGATCCCCCCTTATGCAGTATTTTGAGCATGAGATATAAATATGATAGGGAAGTGGTGGAATGTGTACACACACACACACACACACACACATCACTAATATACCTATAGTAATAATAATATAGTGCCTTATCTTATTTTTTATGTATATTATTTATGTTTACATAATAATTATAATAGTCACACATCACTAATATTATAATAATAATAATAATAATAATAATAATAATAATAATAATAATAATAATAATAATAATAATATAGTGCCTTATCTTATTTTTTATGTATATTTTTTATGTTTACATAATAATTATAATACACTATATTAAAAAATATAATGTTTGTGTTTTTTCGTAATCATTTTATTTTCATTGATGGAGTATATTCCATTTTGAAGTATACAATATGGACACCCCCAACTTCCTAAGAATTAAACCTACCAAATCTCATTGCCACCTAGAAATGATCACAAATTGACCAAAAGTTATCTTAGTTGGTGACTCTTCTACTGCAACATTCACATTATATCACAAACAATGCCCACTTATGTACCCATATGGCATGCACATTACAAAATCTTTAGTACTCACTTTAACCATAATGAAAACAACAATATGGACTTATAAACCTTAATTTATTACCCTCACATCACTAAAATTGCATTCTTCATTTGATGCGCACATTAGACATGGAGTCTTTTTGTAATAAAATAGAAAACAGTTAATAAAAGATGCCACCACCTTGGAAGATACAAACCCATCATAATGTGTGTAGTTTATGTAAATCAAATAATTGCCCTAAAGGTGGGGTGCATGTGTATAATATGGATTGTCTAGTGTATAATATTACTTAAAATACCTTATCATTTCCCCTCATCATCACAATTTGATAAAGGCTTAGGAAAACGCATTTGGGTTATTCTGGGAGGTGGCATTGGATTTGATAGAGGTTTAGGTTATGCTACAGGTCTTCATGGCAATTTTGATGGCCTTAGTTGTAGTAGTGAGCACTAAAGTTTTTTAATATTTGGGATTTCTTGGAATGTGTTTTATTTTCAATATTGGAGTATATTCTCCTATTAACCATATGATGTGGGCACCCCTAGTTGTAGGGATCATCCAATGAGGAGCCAACACATCAAACCCTTCCACCCCTAGTGTCAAATTAATCATCTGTTGAGTTAGTCACAAAACACCAATTGAGTTACTTACATTAACATGTATTACAATACAAGTATTTAGGCAAGTGATGAATAAACAAGATGAAATACATAACCTCAATGCATTTCCTCCACATTATCATCATTACATTGTTGATTCTATCCACACATTGAATGTCATGTCTTTTCATAATCTAATACAAAATATTCAATAAAAGATGTCATTTCCTTGAAGTTAGGGCATGTGTATGATATTTGCGCTCTCATGTACAATGTCACATGACATACTTTGTGATTTCCCCTCGTCATAACCATAAAACACATTTTTAAATCTTTCACCACTGGCAAGATTTGTGTTACCTTGTTGTAATTTCTCAAAATTATTAATATAAGTAAATATTATTATAATATTAATATGAATAAATTATCTAGTAATAATAATAATAATAATAATAATAATAAATAGTTATAATATACTATTATACATAATAAGAACATATATTATATGTAATATTGTGTACTATATATATATATATATATATATTCCATTTGAGAACTTTATCGATTAGGTCAGTGACTTCTTGAAGTTTCAAGATGCACATGTTTGGTATAATTAAAAACATGAAATAGGTTACATGTGTCGTGCTATAAAATTATTGCGTTGAAAACCCATCAATGGAAAATTAAAAATTGGGTTCTTTGGTCTAAAACTAACCATTCTAAATTTGTTTTAATCTCTCTCCAAATCCTAGGAAAATAAAGTGAATGCATAAAATGTTTTAAATGTATTGACTCCTTTTTACATTAATCCATTATAGTTTTTTGTATGAACCTATTATGTAAGGGTTTTGAAACATGTTTTTGATTTGCTGGAAAGCTTAGTAAAAGAAGATATCATCAATATGAAGATTTTCCTGAAGACATTGATAGGGAAAACAAAAGCATTAAATTATTAAAAATAAATTTTTTAAAAAAACTTATTTTAGTATTACCAAATTTTAGCAAAATGTTTGAGGTCGATTGTCATGTTTCATTTACAAAAATTGGTGTTGTGTTGAGTCAAGAAGGGAATCCAATAGCATATTCTAGTAAGAAATTAAATGAGGTAAGAACAAAGTATTCTATGTATGATGTTAAATTTTATGCCATTTTACAAGCATTAAGATATTGGAAGCATTACCAACTGCCTAAGAAGTTCATACTATCTATGGATCATGAGGATTTGAAGTATGTGAACACTCAAAACATGTTAAATTGTAGGCATTAAAAGTGAGTTTTTCTCTTGTAGGGTTATACTCTTGTGTTGAAGCCCAAATTAGGAAAATACAATTAGGTAGCTGATGCTTTGAGCAGGCAAGTGGGGTTGATAACTATTATGGTGATTGAAGTAGTTTAATTTGAATTTATTAAATAAGTATATGATACTGATCTATATTTTGGAAAGATAGTTTAGCAATGCAGTAATCCATTGACAGGTGATACAAGTAATGTTTATAATTAATATATTATGAAATATGGTTATGTCTTCAAAGGGAAAAAATTATGTATTCCAATTGGGTCTCTGAGAGATAATATAATAGGATAATTACATAGTGGTAGTTTGGTTGGACATTTTAGTAAGACAAAGACAATAGATTTTGTGGAGGAGAAGTATTTTTGGCTGATAAGATATGTTGCAAAGTGTATGATATGTTAGGTGGTCAAAGGACATGAAAAAAATATATGGTTGTACATATCAGTGTCGATTCCAATAGGACCACAAACATATTTGAATATGATTTTTGTGTTAAGATTAACAAATACGTAGAGAAGTAATGATTCATTTTTTTGGTGTAGATAAATTATCTAGGATGGTTCATTTTATTGCATGTAATAAAACCAATGATGCCACTAGAATTGTAGAACTATTTTTACAAGATATTATGATAATTCATGGTGTTCCAAAAACTATTATACCAAATAAGGACAAAATTTCTAATTCATTTTTAGAGGACTTTATGGTGGAAGATGGGGACTAAGCTACAATTCAATATTGCATACTATCCTAAAAAAACTGGACATACAAAAGTTGTAAATAGAAGCTTGAAAAATTTATTGAGATGCATAGTTAAATAGAACCACAAGAAATGGGACTTGGCTTCACTAGAAGCTGAGTTTGCATATGACAATTTAGTGAATAGATCAATTAGTAAATCAAAATATTAGATTTTTTATGGGATAATTCCTATGAGTGTTTTAGATTTGGTTATATAATAAGCTAGTGATGATGTAAAATCTTTTTTAGAACATATACAATAGTTACAATAAGTAAGAAGAAAGTTGTAGAAATGTAATGAAAAGTATAAAGCAGTAACACATGTCAAAAGAAGGTTAAAAAATGTTTGAATAATGAGATTTAATTTTGGTTTACTTAAAGAAAGAGATATTTCTGAAAGGCACATATAACAAGTTTAAGTATAAAAAATTTGGACTACATAAAATTATGAATAAAATCAATGATAGTGCCTATGCGATGAGTTTACGAGATAATTTTTATATCTCTCTAGTATTTGATGTTTCCTATTTATATGATTTAAATGGGAAAGATGGTGAAGGTGAATAATATGAAGAAGTATATTGGCAGCAATAGATGCCAAAGAAGAAGATAGAAAAAATAGTACAGGTTCTAGATAAGAAGATAGCAAACACAAGGCAAGGAAGTTATGACATAGATTTAGTATAGTGGCAAGGATTGCAATAGGAAGGAAACACTTGGATTAAAGAATGGGCATTGAATAATATTGATAATAACAAATGGTATAAGTAAAATCAGAATAAATTGAATGAGTTGATTTATTTCAAACCCGAAGACAATGATGCTGAAAAAGAGGCCAAATTCTTTGAGGTCATAAATTTTGATCCATAATTCTATTTGAGCCTATATTCATGAAAAAATAACTACCTCAAAAATTTCAATGTAGACATAACCTACCCTTCTAGGCATGGGACACTTTTCATATTTTTTTGATGCCATACATGACAATCTGAGGGGTTGAAATTGTAATTTTATTTTAATTTCAGGACTTTTTTAAAATTTAGAAATTGTCTATTTTTGTAACTAGACTTGAACTTAAATTCATTTGATTTTTTAATTTTGATATTTAGTTTATTTTTAGAGATTTTTAGACATGCACATGCTTGCATGTGAATGCTTCTAAATATAGCAGTTGCTAAAAATAACAGGGTGAGTTTTATTTATTTTTAGAGTTCCAAATCTTACATGTCAACTCCAATTTTGAGTTGAGGCTTATTTATGCATAGTTTTTAATTATTTGAATCATTAAACACAAATCCATACTAGTTATTTTTCAAAATCTTGGCTTATTAGATTTTTATTTGTCTTGAAAGTATTTAGGGTCATTAAATTAAATGGAAGGGTAATACATAAAGAGACTAAGCAGAGTTAAAACTGATATTAATGAAGATATAATATAATAAAATATTAAAAAAAATTAAAACTATAATGAATCGATCCCACCCCATTCTTTATGTACCCTTTAATGTGTGCACTAAGAGATATTAATGCATCAACAATCTAATTTAAATGTAAATAAAGTGAAAAAAACCTTAGGTATCATGTGTATATAAAAACATCTAAGATTGGTTTATTCGATATAAATATTAGAGAGTGGTTTCTTCAACAATAAAATCACATAATAGTTTCCAACTAAGAAGCCTATTGTAGGGTTTCCTTCATAAAAACATAAAATAGCGTTTTCCTTAATGAAAACATCATTGAATATAAAAATTTGATGACAACGTCAAAAACACATTCAATCAATGAAAAGATATGTAAAATACTAAGATAAATCATAATCATAGTTTGTATTCATGGAAATAATCAAGAATAATGATGTATGTTCATCATAACATATATAAGTAAGATCATGATCAATCAGTAATATTTATAATTCATCATTAGATATGAATAGATTTAAAATCATCATATTAATGAGAAAAAGTAGAAAATAAAAGTAGTGAGAGAGAATACAATTTATAATGTGATCAAAATAATTTTAAATATAATACATACATATAACATAAACACTGACAATTTAATTAAAAATAAAAAATAAAAGAAATCAACATATAATAAGAATAATAAAACTATATTTTAAATGTAATATCCTTACCATCATAAAATAAATAAAGAATAATCTCGATATATATTATAAAAAGGTCCCTACCACAACAAATTTATCATAACTGGTAAAATGAGGATGAATGTAGGAAATACAAATTGTGTTTGAAATACACAACTGAAGATAATTACAAGCTACACATTCCATAACTGACCAATCCTTTGAAACATATAAGATGACCTTAACTTAAAGCTCACATGGAGTTCGACAAAGTTTGATTCTTACATACGATGACACTTTGTCATTGTCACGGCGTCACAGTACCATTGAATCTAAAGCCAGAAGAAAAAAAGGATCGATGTGCTTCTATGGGGCAATGTGATTGTGCCAAACTAGATGATACTAGCCGTTTGTTTCATGGAAAGGAATTTAGCTTTGGGCACCAAACTAGCATATAAATCGGCAATTAATGCCGAGGAAGCCTAAAATCACATTTAATTTGAGAGGAAAAAATAAATTATCATGATGATCATGCAAATTTTTAATTAAGATGCAAATGGCTGTGATCCCAAAAAAACTTCTGTCGTAGTAGATTATTAAATTGTGGCTTGCTCTTACCGATGACTATGTAATGCAAACCGTGAATAGGTTAGGGGACAACAAATACAAGGGAAAATCCTCCCCAGGTAATTAATATATAAATTATTCTTGAAAGCAGCAATGGCTATAGGGATTAACCGTGAATCCCATATATGATCATAGGGGAAAATTAAACTTCCGAATGCACAGATCTACATTGATCTCTCCATGTGGCACATAGTCAAGTCTACGTGACTTAACTTAATTTTCCTCCATACCAATGTTATAGCCATCCTTCTATTGCCTGTCATTTTAACCTTCACGATTACCTCTAAATGCTTCAATGTAAAGCTAAGATGTCTTGGAATGTTCTTAGTAACAGTATAAATGGATTGGATCATGAAAATAGTATATCCTTAAGTATAGAGTTATAACGGTGATTGTCATAACAAAACATGACCAATCATATATAGCAGTTTTAGTTTATCTAAAATTATCATCAGATGGGTTAGAAGTCGAATATAAAGTAGTGACATAGTTTTGAATCTCTAAAGGTTTTCGGATGTATCTATACATGTAAATAAAGCGTATGGTAATTATAATTTAAATATATTTATGAGATAAATCATGGAGACTTAATGCAGAAATAGATAATACATGGTATAAATTTGTGTGATATAAATCACTAGTAAATAGTAATAGTGAATTTTTCTAAGTAGAAAAATATTTATATAAATGTAAATACTCACATAAATATAAAATCATAGTGAATAACTCATGAACATGAAAACATACGTGATGTTATTTTAGTTTAAAATAACATGGAAACGATATGGTAATGACATGCAATGAAGGATACTCTAACACAAATTATACATGAATCCACAAGATATAGTCAATGTACCCACATATTATAGAATATGATGTATAAAAAAAACTAATATTCGATGGTTATCATGATCAAAAACATCAAATACGCATGAATAAAATAATGGTAGTCTACATATGCAGTCAATGTCATCATTAGATATAGAAAATCATAATATACAAATGAATTCTTTGTATAATAAGTATAAAAAATAAAAAGTCATTTATAAATAGTCTATGTAACATAAAACGATTAATGTAATGCCATTTAAATATATAACCTACATAAGGTATATCAAGTTGTCCGTAACATGGGCATGCTTGTAAGTTGGAAAAGTTTTCCAGGGTGTGACAAAATTCACACATTTATATATCCATATCTCATATGTAATATGAATGGCATATGTGTATTTCATGTATACAATGAAAATAATGTTCATATAAGATGTATGTATGTATATGTACCATAAAAACAAGTCATTTATATATATTTATTTTTTATTTTTTGAACATTTTAAAAAACATCATTTTAAATTATTTTAAATGAAAAGACACTTATTAAATGAAATAAAGCCAAGATAGGATATAAAATATAGTAATACAACAAATTTTAAGATTCAATAGCATATGTCAACACATAGTATACACTAAATGTGGTAAATAATTATTCTTGAATATAGCATGTGTTATGTTTCCATTGTATAGTAAATCCATGTCTCAACTTAATATGTTTTTAAACTTAAAATAGATGTATGCTGCTAATCGGTAAGATTCATTGTGCGAATGCAATAATATATGATGGTAAAGAAGATATGTGATCATGTAAGCTCAACATGTATCTTTTCAAAAATAAGCATAAACAGTCAATATGTAGAAATGGAAAAATAGTATGTTGCATTGAGGTGTAACATTCCTCAATAATTTTTAAAATGATATCACTGTGATTTAAATTATTTATATACATATGCCATCATAGTATAGTTAATTGGAATGTTTAAATAAAGACAAAAAGTCAAAATATAAGGAAAATAAAAGATGAAAATAATTCGAAAAGAAAGGGATATAAAAATGAAAAAAAAAACAACCAAATATTTACGTTTTTATATATTATAATTTTAATAAATAAATAAATAATTCAACTAAAAATAAACTGATCAATCATGAAAATAATAGGAAACTATGTAAAATAAACAACAGGTTATGTATCAAATGATGAAAACTACACATGCCTATGTGTGGCATGTATAGTAATACTATCATAATATGATAAATATTTTAAAAAATAATATATAGAGTCTTCATTATAATCAAAATAACTATGTATGTAATGTAGATGTTTAGTATTCAAATGATGCAGAAAAAATAAGTCAAATTTTCAGAGGCTATAACTCTTAACTCATAGCTCCAATTGAGCTCTTCTATACGTCAAAATAATCATGTGAAAATTTTTGATTTTACCCTAAGGGGAATTTTTACCTTAGATTTGATTTTTATATTTTTTGGAGTCCACGAATGATCATCTAAGGGTATGAAATTAATGTTTAATGATTTTTTTTTGATAATTTTTTATTTTTTTATTTTTTTAGAACCAAACATCAAATTTAGTTGAATTTCATCTAATAGGCTTATTATATTATTTAGAGTGTTTCGAGATATTTTTAGATCCTTGTGCACTTTCATGCAAAACTTACTATAAATAATGGCTGATAAAAATAGACATTTTTTTCTATATTTTTTTTGTTTTTAAGTTTTTTTCATGTCAACTCTAATCTCTGAGTCAAGGCTTATTTCAGCATGGTGTGGGTTTATAAATATTTCATGTTGTTCAATACGAATCGATTCTAAGTTATTATTTTAGATCTTGACCTATTGGTAATTTTATTTGTCTTGTTAGTTTTCAGGTTCATTATCAAAGTAACATGTGGACTCTATTGCATGTTAATGGGCCATAATACTATCAAGATGGTAAAATTACCAATAGGAAAAGATCATGAATAATAAATAGTATTTATTCATATTAAATGAATCATATAATTAAAAATCATGTATAAATAAACCTTAACTCAGAATTGGAGTTGACATAACAAATTTAAAACTGTAAGAATAAATAAAACTTAACCTATTATTTTTAGCAGATAGTATTTTTGGTATGTTTTGCATGTAAGCATGCATATCTCTAAAAATATCCAAAATAACCTAAACAATAAAATTAACCTATAAAATGAATTTCCATTGAATCTCATGTTTGATTACAAAAATAGATCATTTTTAAAGTAAAAAAAATGAAAATAAAATTAAACTATAATTTAGGTCCCTTAGATGGTCATGTATGGCCTCTAAAAATATAAAAAAATATCCCATAACTTTAAGCATGGGTTATGGACGAATTGAAATTTTTGAGATGATCATTTTGGCATAAGATGGGATCAAATAGAACTATGGATCAAAAATTATGTTCTCTAAAATTTTAGCCTTTGTTTATGCACTATTCTTATCTAGTCAAAAATAACTCAACTCCTATGAGTTGATCTAATTTTACCATTTCCATTTATTCTTGTAAATCTTATTCAACTCCTATTGTATAATCCAAGTATTGTATTTTTGCAACAATCCTTCCCATTGTATTAAATACATGTCATAACTTCCTTGCCTTGTGTTTATTATCTTTTTATCTAGAACTAGCATTATCTTTTATTTTTTTTCTTTGGTACATGTTGATACTAGTATACTTCATATTATTTACCTTTACCATCCTCTCCATAAAAATAAAAAAAATATAAAACATTAAATATTGGAGAGATATCAAATTTATATGGTAAACTCACCTCATAAGCATTATCATTTATTTTGTTCACAATTTTGAATTGTTCAATTTTTTTGTACTTTAAGTTGTTATATGTGCATTTTTAAAATATCTATTTTCTCAAGTAAATCATCACTAAATCTCTATTTTCAAATATACTGTACCTTCTTCTGACATCTTTTGTTATTTTATACTTCTCATTACTTTGTTTCAACTTAATTAGTACTTCTTCTTTTAAGTATTGTATATGATGTGTAAATGCTTCTACATAATCACTAACTCATTCTCTGATTGTTAACTACACTAAATCTAGAAAAATCATAGTATGTCTCTTATAAATAATTTAAAATTTTGATTTACATGTTGATATAAACATTGAACTATTATATGAAAACTTATCTTTTGGTAAATCCAAGTCTCATTACTTTGCCTTCTCTCCAACTATGTATCTAAACAAATTATCTAAGCTTTTGTTTACAACTTCTATCTATCGATCTATTTAGAGATGCTATGCACTACTAAATTTTATATTATTCTCCATATTCATCCATAAATTTCTCTCAAAATGACTTAGAAATTTTATGTCCGTATCTAATGTAGTATTTATTGGAACAACATGCAATCTCACAATATGCTTAGAAAATAATTTTGTAACTATAGTGGCATCATTGGTTTTCTTACATGAAATAAAATGAACCATGTTATAAAACCTATCTCAAACACACACAAAAATGCATCCTTATATCTTTATTTGTTTGGTAATCCCAACACAAAATCTATACTCAAATCTATCTACGACCTATTTTAGATCGGTAATGGCATGTGTGACCCTTTATTTTGTGCATGTCCTTTTTCCACCTAACACGTCTTGCAACTTAAAACATATTTTGTCACATATCTCCTCATCTTTGTCAAAAATTGATTATCCTCCACCAAAGTTATTGTCTTTATCTTATGAAAATGTCCAAACAAACCACTACAATGTAATTCTCTTATAATATTATCTCTAAGAGACCCAATTGCAATAGATAATTTTTTCCATTTGAAGACATAACCATAAGGCATAACATAATCTTCAGAAATATTAATTGTATCACATGCCAATGGATTCTTGCATTACTCAAAAATCCTACCAAAATATGGATTACTATTATATACTTATTTAATAAATTAAAATATAACTACTTCATACACCATAGTAGTTATCAACCTTACTCATTTGATTAAAGCATCAACTTCCTGATTCTATTTTTTAAATTTTTGTTCCAATACAAAAGTATAACCTTAAAAAAAAGACACCCCTTTGCATGCCTACTATTTAACATGTTTTAAATGTTCACATGCTTCAAATCCTTGTGATCAATAAATAGGATAACTCCTCAGGAACTATGTAATGCCTCTAATGTCTTAATGCTCTTATAATGGCATAGATTTCAACATCATATACATAGATAAATTTAATCTAACCTCATTCAATTTATCATTAAAATATGCTACTATATTCCTTTCTTGACTCAACACAACACCAATTCCAATAAACGAAGCATCACAATCAACCTAAAACACTCTTATAAAATATACTAATACTAAAATAAGATTTTTTATAATATTTTTTTCAACAACTCAAATCTTCTTGTTGTTTCTATTTTCTGAATTTTTATTGGCATAACAAGACTATTAAAATTCTCAATAAAATTTATGTTAAAAGTTTATAAACCATGGAAACTTCTTACCTCTGTGACAGTCTTTAGGATAGGTTACTCAACAATTGCCTTTAATTTTTCTTCATCCATTCTTACATCATTTACTAAGAATATAAATCCTAAAAATTACCAAAATGTTCTACATAAACCTGCACTTCTTCAAATTCACGTAGAGCCTTTATTTTCTTAACAATTCTACTACCATTCTCAAATGTTGTACATTATCTTCTTTAGTATTACCAAATATTAAAATATTATCAAAATAAACCATAACAAAATTAAAAATATATTCTGGTAACACTATGTTTATCACCCTCATAAATATATTGGGTACTTTAGATAATATGAATGACATCGCCATCCACACATATAAACCATGTCTAGTCTTGGATGTTGTTTTCCGCTCATCTCCTTCATGAAATAAAATTTTATAGTAAGCACTACTTAGATAAATCTTGGTAAAATACCTTTTTCCTCCAAGAACATCCATCATATCATCTAAACAAGGTATAAGAAATATATACATTATTTTAAATTTATTGATTGATCAACTATCCACACAAATCCTCTACCATCCATCTTTATTTCAAATTAGCAATGTTGGTGTTTCACATGGACTCATGCTTTCCCTTATGACACCCTTCTTCACTAATCAAATAAATTGCTTATTCAATTTTTCATGTTTTGTTCAACTCATCCTATAATCTACTTGAATGGGTAGATCTGATATTAGAATCAATTCAATATAATTTTGAATAACTATCTTTGGTGGTAAACTATATGGTAACATATTAGGTATAATAAAAACATATTCTTTCAACATAATTTCTACTTCTGTTGGTATTTTTACCACTTTTATATCTTCTTTCTTTGATGCTAAGGCATAACAATATACTATCATCTTAATGTATTTGATAAATTGTTCTACAATCAACATGCCTTCAGCCTGGCCTTATTCTTTAAAAGATAACAAAATTACCTTCATACCAACTTTATAGAAACTATATGTGTTCTTTGCTCTAACATGAAATGTTTTTCTATCAAACTTTCATGGCCTTCCCAATAATACTTGGCATGTATCCATTATTATAACATCACACCATATTTCATCCCTGTAAGTTTTACATATAAAAAATTTGATTAAGAACCTTCTATCTACTGTAACTTCATTCCCTTAAACAATAAAATTTGATAAGGATTAGAAAAATTTTCACACTACAAACCTACTTTCTAAGTCATATCTCTAGATACCATATTTTCACAACTACCACCATTTATAATTGCATTACATATCTTACCTCTTGATTTGCATTATATATATGAGTTAAACGTTATGTGATGTGTTGATCTTCATGTAATTGACTCATGCAAGATCTGAATAAGTATTTTCATATTGAGTCTCTTGTTCTAAGAACACCACTTGAATAGTCACTAAGTTTTAATTATTTATATATTATATTTTTAAATTTTATAAAATTTAAATGAGATAATTTTTTGTGTGAATTTTTAGGTGTGTCATTATCATCATCATTTTAGTCATCATCATCAATAATAATTTAATTTATATTTTCAAAATTTATCAATAGCTCAAGGTCAAAAAAATGTGCTTCTTGTGTTTCATAAATCTGCATGGGTCCTTCTACCTCATCTTGAAAATGCAAAAAATATCTATTTTCAAGAATATTTCTATCTAGATAAATGGTATAATTGGTAATGGAGGAAATCTAGATGATTGAGTAATGATTGATTTTGGTTTATACATTTCAATTGATTCCATTTATTTATAATATTTTAAAACTCTATTCTCCAACAAAAATTTATGAAAACATCTATTATGTAAAAATAAATAAGCATCAATGTAGATTATATGATATAAAGTCAATAGTTTGAGTATAAGGTCTAACAAGTAAAATATTATAATTCAAATGGTTGGGTATTAGTTAAAATGTAGTGAATACAAATCTAGGCTTTTCATAGCTCTTACTATGGTTTCAACATGTCATGTGAGGGATTTGACACTTTGCAACCATGAAAAAAGGTGAGAGTGGATACAAATAGAGCCAAGGAAAAGAATGCAATAACCAAAAGTGGATGCAAATATGTTATTTATTCTCTCCATGATGATGAAGATTCAATGTTGGAGGCTGCATCATGGAGATTCTAAACTCTAATTTTGTATTATTCAAAGACATGTTATAAATGGTTAGGGTATCGATAAATAAGGCTAAGAACTTAGAGGGAAATGAATATGTTGATTATTTTTTCAA
>JARHVA010003960.1:572500-612500 GCA_037957365.1 Torreya grandis
CATGTTTAGCATTGAATAGGAAAAAACAATAGATAATGGATACATCTGAATCACATAGTGAAACATCATCCAAAAAAACCTAAAATGGTACATCTACCAATTTAATAAGGGTTAAATTTATAAAAGGTACAATAAAGGTTACCAAATCATAACTCAAAGCAACACAAGGTTCACACAGCATAATTAGTTAGAGAAATAATACAAGAGCATATAAATAAAGAAAATATACCTCATTAAAATAAGGCTAAACATTCAATTTGGTATGGGTTTGGTCAAAGGTTTGGGAAAATAGGCCCAAGGCATCACTTCTCCTACTCTAGCAATTGATAATATTGATCAATAAGGTTTGGGATTCATTGAAAATCCTAAGGCACATAGTTCACAGATATAGTTTGTCAAGGAAAAACATATAGATATATAAAAAATATTACAAAAAGAGAAAGATGTTTAGTTGTAAATTCAAAATTATGCTTAGCCAATAAGCATCCTAAAAATAGGTTTTCTAGCGAAAGAGCCTACAGAACATAGTATGTCTAAAATAAGAATAATTTCAAAGGGAAAAATCATGATAAATATGTCAAAACATAATTGAAAAAGGGAAACCCCATAATAAAATGTAGTTCCCTTCAACACACCATGTTATTATGATTCTAACATGGAATCATATTATGATTTTGATTAGGAACAATGCTCAGATTCCTACTGCAACAACATTCAACTACAACATAGAAATCACACTACATGAGAGATTATCATTTTTATTTTTGATATACGTCATGGTTATAGTGAGTCCCCCTTGAGAATAATTGGTTATTATGGTCCCTTCCCTTGTACATACCTCTCTCTCTCTCTCTCTCTCTCTCTCTCTCTCTCTCTCTCTCTCTCTCTCTCTCTCTCTCTCTCTCTCTCTCTCTCTCTCTCTCTCTCTCTCTCTCTCTCTCTCTATTTTTACATAGTTTATTTTCATTTTCTTGTACATAGATTATACTCAAAAAACACAAAAATAATATAAAATGTCAAAATACAAAAACATTCAAATATTTCAAGAACAAAATTTTTACAGATTATTTGCATTATTATGTTTACATTTATACTACTTTCCAGATATTTCATATTCCTATCTATCCTAGTATAATTGGTTTCTAACATACACATATGTTTCACTTGTTATTATCTAGTGCTTAAATTTTTTAGATATGACTCCATTCCACTACACCAATATAGATTAGTTATTACCTACCCACTAGGGACATTTACACTGAACTATGTTTATACATTTTATACATCTAGCCACTTGGGGGCACTTCATACATAGTTACTATAACTAGGTTCTATCTTAGATACGATACATTCCAATTTATACATTGATTTATCTTGATATTGATCATTACTTTTCATTACTCCTTTTTTTTTACCAACTATCACTAGTTATAATCAGTATATATGCATCCTAGCATCTAAATAGATTTTTACTACATAGTTATACATGCTTTAATTTCTTGTTTTTCCTAGATTAGACTTGATGATGTTATAATTTTCCTATTCTTCTTTAATCTTCAAGGTCTTTAAATATGGTATTGTTCTTTGCCTCTGTGTCACTACTTTATTTGTATGCCTTGGACATGTGCCCATGTCCTTTGTGTTTGTTTTCTTATTTATTTATGTGGACATTTGAATATGTCCTTTTATGTGGATCTAAAATAAATTTATTGTTACTTACATATGTGGACATTTGAACATGTCAATGTATGTCTTTATTCTAAGATTTAGTAACATGCGCACATGTCCCTTGTATTGTAGTCCCTTGGTATATATTTTGTGTGACTCATGTGTTTGTATGTTTTCTTCATTGTATTCTATTACAATACGACACTTTTACTTTCCTATTACACACACACACACACACACACACACACACACACACACACACACACACACACACACACACACACACACACACACACACACACACACACACACACACACACACACACACACACACACACACAAAGTTTTTGATGCCATGTGGGACCTCATGCAACTACCTTTCTTACTTGGGAGCTATAATGGACATTATGCCCCATTCTCCTATGTAGTTACTTAGATTTAATACTATACACATTTATTACATATATATTGACACTCTTGTGAAATGATATATTACAACATACATTTTAAAAAACCTAATTATGCTCAAATACATTTACATTATGATTTTAAATATTTTTTACTTTATATTATAATATCATGCACATGCTCTAGATGACACATTTTATAGATCTCCTTATTTTGAGGGAAGTTCTTACACATGTTTCAAAACTAACCTTGAAATAGGGTGCATTAACAAGGGGTTATCATAGAGTTTAGGATCCTACTTTTTTTTTGACATATACATTTTAACACACAGGCTAAGTTTTAAACCTTAGAATAAGGGAAGACATAACATAACATAGACATAGAATTTAGTTTAAATCACTAAAAAATCAGACTAGGTAGACATAAACACCTAAATTTAGACATTAGAGCCATAAGGCATTATTGTCCACTATAAGGTACTCATGTCTAATAGCCCCAAATTTAGGATAGTCTAGATCATTCAGACCATTACACCAAATAGAGTATAGATTTTCATAGATACATTCAGAAGTTTGATAGTTGTGTTTAGATTTTGCTCAATTAAATTCATTTTAGCTAGCATTCATACCATTTACTCAGATTCAAGGGCATTATTCATGGCATGATCAATCAAAAATTTTGTTTAGTTACACAAATTTAGCTATTACATAGTCATTTTAGATTCAGTATACTGGGATAATAGATTAAGGTCATGTACATGGCACATAGTTTCCATATACTTAGCTATACATAGGTTGATAATATGGAATTAAAAACTCCATGTCATTATACACTATATAC
Source organism: Torreya grandis (assembly GCA_037957365.1). Taxonomy (NCBI): domain Eukaryota; kingdom Viridiplantae; phylum Streptophyta; class Pinopsida; order Cupressales; family Taxaceae; genus Torreya; species Torreya grandis. The sequence goes on from JARHVA010003960.1 coordinate 575,417, forward strand.
ACTTGTTATAACATTATAGGTTATAACCAGATATATGCCTTACTCCATATGTAGTAGTTGGTATTCTTGAGTGGCTCAGATCCACCTAATATACTTCGGTGTTCATGGAGTTGAATACATAGGTAAATTTACTCAGTTTGATTTTTTTATCACTTTGTGTAGTTCAGTTATAGATGCATACACTTCACATAGGTGGGAAATGATGGATTCATGGCTTCCTTTAGTTATTGGTCCACCTAAATTAAAGGGTTATAAATACTTATTATCTTATCCCAACTATTCACAAAGATCAAGATCCATCAAGAAGGGGTGGGAAATGATGGATAAAAAACCAGATTGAATTATTGAGCTACCCATATGAGGATTGAGCAAGAAATTAGATCATTCAAAGATATTCAATGATATGATCACTATTTACATGAACACACACAAGTTGTAACAAGGTTTATGCATTGGTTTGCATACCAAACAAGGTGTATTCATTTTTTTCTCTATCTTTACTCATCTTTACTCAGTTACTTTTTTTTAGCATATTCTTTTATTTTTGATCATATCTTATTTAAGGACTAATTTTTGCGTGTTTCATTATAAGATATTGCTTTGGATCATGTTTCACATACACAAACCTATATTTTCATACTATGACTTAGATATATGGTATTATTTTCCAAGGCAAGTCTAGTTAGGCTTATTTTCACTTTATACTAGTCATTTTACTTTGCTACATTACTAACATAAATGGGGGAAAAAAATAATCACCTAAAAGTGGTAATTGGATGCTAAGAGTGTATCTTGTGTTACTTTATTCCTAGCTTAGCCTTAAATACATCTTAGATCATTATACACACTTTATTAGTGATTCAATAGACCTCATTCACCTTCAATTGGGCAAAACACACTCCTAATATTATCCTTTTAATCCCAATCCAAATTTCTTAGCAGTATTCAAATAGGACATTAACACCACATTTGGGACACTATAAGCACATGACACTAGTTTCCCCAATTGCGAGCTGCTTTTCTTAGCCAAAGCTCTTCCCAATAGATGTAATTTTAAATGTTTTCTCCTCATAAAGTTGGCTTAAATATATTTTATTATCTGCATAAGTAACACAACCCTATAAATACAAGTCTAATTCAACTTTATTCACTAGATGGAATATAGATGTAAAAGTACATTCAAACCAAAGAAAAATTGAGAAAAATTATTGGTATATAATCCCCATTCTTCCCTACCTCTAAATATTACCATCAACATCATCCCTAAGCCTAGTTTTAAAATATTTAAAACTTCAATCACATTCAAGTCATCCAAGTATAGTCTTATTCTAGCATTTACTTGTACTTGCATCATGTACTAGGTAGGACAACTACATCAGGATTGATCCCTCCTAAGAGTATTGGTATGTAGGAAACTCTCTTGAAAATGGGATGTTAAAGATGTCCAACATATTCTGCTAATGAACACACAATTAATTTTCATTCCATGCATTCAATGAGGATTAGGGTTTACACACTGAATCAGGTTTTTAGGCACAACATAGAGGTTTAGGTTTTGTACGTACATGAAAAGGACCCAAAAACACAAATATAGGGCCCATAAAATAGAAATAGTCCCGTAAAGGGGACACTGCCACCACTAAAAGCACACTACACAAACATTTCACTACTTTTAATACTGGTCGCTACTATCTAGTGAACATAAAAACACCAGAATCCTATTTACAATACTCAAAAGAACCCAAATTTCAACTTTTAGAACCCAGATCATTTGCATTAATCTATTCTTTATTTATGCCTATTTATTACTATTTTTTAAATGTGAAATAAGGTCAAATTCTATAAAAAAAATAATTCTTAATTATTTCATATTTATTTAACTAATTTAGACATCTTAGCCCTTTAATCTAAACATAGGATTTTTCATTATAAAACTCTAAAAATGTTAAATTATCTAAAAATTGTGTGTGTGTGTGTGTGTGTGTGTGTGTGTGTGTGTGTGTGTGTGTGTGTGTGTGTGTGTGTGTGTGTGTGTGTGTGTGTGTGTGTGTGTGTGTGTGTGTGTGTGTGTGTGACTTTTATTGAAGGAAGATAAATAAATAAATCTAAAATAAAACATAAATAGGGGATAAATCTTAAGCCCTAAGACAAACTCTAAACTATAATATCGAAGGATACCTATGGTTATGTGTGATAGAAAAAATGATTAGGCTCACTAATAAATTTGAATTATTTTATGTCTAAGAGATATAAAATAAAACAAACTATGTAGCTACTTAGATTAATTGAAAATATCATTAAAAACATTAGTATGAATTGAAATAGAATGATGGATATTATAGTTTATTAATTTTAAGAAGACAAATCAATAGAGGGATGATGTACTCAGGTAAATATACTTTCATGTCACTCAAAATTCATCATTAAATCTATAAATGCTCTATATGTGCTTTGTTAGCCGTTCAATTAATAAAAATGAGATTAAAAACTACATAGATATTTTTTTATAAAATTTAGATGATTACAATATTTTTCATTGTTAAGGATTACTGGATGTTTCCATGCATAGATTTATGGCCTAATATCTATGAGAGTCCTAAACATATAAACAATGTGATTATTTATTTATGCATCTCTATGATCCTATGCTAAAATTAACATATTATGTCTCTTCCATCCAAACCATTAAAATTATTATCTAAAATAAGATACACTTAAAATAGGTTTAATATTTTTTCTTAGAATGACCCCAAGAACATCCCATTAAAGTCCTTGGTATTGCGTACGTTTCAATGATATAAACATCGCTCAAGTCACACATATTTATCCTAGTTATGTGTTTGTGTTTGTTCATCATATTTATAAATATATATATGTAATGATATATATTTATATTTTATACTTTTCACCATGTAAATTTGATTTTTTTAATTCATATTTTACCCTATGTGTTGCATTGAGCATTTTTATTTTATTTTTTAATATGTGTGTATTCATTTTTTATAATTTTCCAATAGAGTTATATGTTTTTTATAAATGATAATAAAACACTTGAAGTAAATAATAACCTTAAAGTTTATTTTCATATAATTCTCTTTATTATTTCTAATTATGATTTATTTAATAAAATAATGAAAACATGGACTAAGTAAAATATCAATACACATAAACGTAGAAATTTCATGAAAATAAAATTATCTACTAATTATAATTAAATAAATAAAATATCATAATAGTTCATTTAAATAAATTTAAAATATGAATTGAAGTTTACATGCATAATAAAAAATATAAATAAATCAAAAGCTACCTAAAGCTAATCAACCCATGCAATTTTTATAAGATTATTATTTCTATAAACTTTCATCTTCTAGCATATTTTCAATGACTATTTTTATAAGTTTTACATGCAAGCTTAGATGAGTTTTAAAATATCCACATATAATACAGGCACTACAATTAACCTAATGGATGAATTTCAACTGAAGTTCATGTTTGGGTGGAAAAATATGTTATTTCTAAGAATGGAAATTTATTGAAACAATTATTAAAATATGATTTTGGACCCTTGGATGGTCATATATGGCCTATAAAACATTTTTAAAAATTATTTAAAAAATATAGCATGATGTATGTATGAATTATAATTTTTTATATGGTCAATTTAGTCTCTGCATCATTCTTCTTTAGTTGAAAACAACTCAGTGCCTATGAGTTACCCTAACTGAAACCATCAAATTTATTATTTTAAATATTTTTAGGTCCCATTATGAAATGAAAGTTTTTTTTTAATGTCTTAGTCCTTCACATTATACTAAATACCTATTATAACTTCCTTTCCTTATTTACATTATCTTCTTATCTAAAACCTGCACTATCATTTCTTTATTCTTTGGTACCTACTACTACCAATTTATCTCATCTTCTTACCGTTCACCATATTTTCCATGTAAATAATATAAATATGAAACATGAAATACTAATGATATACCAAAATTATGTGATAAAATCACCTCAAAAGTATTGTCATTGATTTTTTTTACAATTCTACATGGTTGAATTTTCTTATACTTTAACATTTTATATGTACCTATTAGAAATACTTATTTCCTCAAGTAAACCATTAATAAATATACTTATTCAAATACCCTTTGACATTATTGTTACATATAATACTACTTAATACTTTGCATTACTTTCTTATATTTTTCTTCTCGCTTCTTCTTGCAACTATTGTATATTCTCTACAAATGCTTCTACATCATCCCTTACTCATTCTGTCATGGGTAATTGTAACAAATATAGGACACCAATAGGGTATCTCACATAAAAAATATTAAATTGTGATTTTAATGTTGACATGTTCACTATACTATTATACGCAAACATATCTTATGTATATCCAAGTCCCATTTCTTAGGATTCTCTCCAACTATGCATCTCAACAATTTTCTCAATATTTTGTTTAAACATTATATATGTCTACCTATTTATGAATTTTATACACTATTGAATTGTCATTAAGTTTTCAATCTATTCCATAGAGTCCTTAAAAAGTGAGATATTTTTTTTTGTCCCTATCTGATGTAATGGTTTTTTAGAACACCATGTAATCTCAAAACATCCTTGAAAATTAGATTTGTAACTCACATGACATCATTAGTTTTATTAATTAAAATAAAATGAACCATATTAGAAAACCTATCTACAATTAAAAAAAGAATCATTACCTCTATGTGTTCAGCAATCCTAACATGTAATACATACTCAAATCTTTCCATGATCCTCTTGGAATCGATAATGGCATGTACATCCTTGTGTTATGTGCATGGCCTTTAGCCCCTTGGAATATTATACATATTTAAACATACCTTTCCATATTTCTCTTAATTTTGGATAGAAATTCTTCTCCTTCACCAAATATATTATCTTAGCCTTACCAAAATGCCTAGATAAACCACCACTGTGTAGTTATCTTATAATATGGTATTTTAGAGACTAGTTTCCTTTGAAGAGATAACCATTCAATATAATATGGTCACAATGAATACTACCTATCTTACCTTATAATTTATTCCTTAATTTCTAAACTATATTTTCAATATTTGGATCAATTTCATATAATTCATTAATAACTTCAAATCTAACTACTTCACTCACCATAGTATTTAAGAATGCCACTCTCGTATTCAAATCATAAACTACTTGATTCTACATTATTAATTTGTGTTTCAAAACAAAAGTATATCCTTACAAGAAATATAGACACTTTTCAAGTCTACTATTTAACTTATTTTGAGTGTTCAAATAGTTTAAAGCCTCATGATTTGTATATAGGATAAACTCCTTAGGTACTAGGTAATGATTTCATTATATTAATGCTTGTATAATGACATAAAATTTAAAATTATATGTACAATAAGTATTTCTTACCTCATTTAATTTATCATTACAATATGTTATTGATCTTCCTTATTGACTAAACATAGCACCGATTCTCACATGTGAATCATCACAATCCACTTCAAACACTTTGTTAAAATAATGTAATATTAAAATAGTTGTTATTCAATATTATTTTTCAACAACTTAAATGTCTATTTTTTTGCTCTTGTCCACATAAATTATTTTTCTCTCATACAATCTATTATTAGTTTAACAATACTAGTAAAATTATTTTAATGATTTTTTTGTAAAAAGCTGCAGAATGATGGAAACTTCTTACCTATTTTATGCTTATTGAAATCAGACACTCAATAGTTTAATTGAATTTTTCTTCCTCCATCCTCACTATATCTATTGAAACTAAAAATACTAAAAATTTCCAGATTGTTTTGCATAAACATGTAATACTTCAAATTAGCATAATTTTTTTCCTTTCTTAACAACTCTAATACCATTCTAAATTGCCTTAAGTTCTCTTATTTAATCTTATTGAATATAAAAATATCATAAAAAGAAACCACCAAAAGCATGCTAATGTAATCTCATAGCATTTTTTTTATCACCCTCATAAAATTTTTGGGTGCAATAGATAATATGAATGGCATCTCCATTCATTTGTATAATACATCCCTAGTCTTTAATGTTTTCAGTTAATCTCCTTCAAAAATCTAAGTTTTATAGCAACCACTCTTTAGATCAATATTAATAAAATATTTTTATTCTATCATAACATCCATCATATCATCTAAATGAGGTATAATAAATTGGGTAGAGATGGTCATGAAATAAAATCCAAATGTTATTGAATGTCTTTATTTGGTGGTAAACCATAGGGTAACTCATCAAGTATAACATCTGCATATTATTTTAACACTTTTTATACTTCTAATAGTATTTACACCACTTCTAATTAATCCTTATTTTCTATTAATACATAGAAAAAAGCTATGATATTCATGTGTTTGATAAATTATTTTTTGGTATAAGCCTATCTTTCTTCTTTAAGAGGTAATAAAAATACCTTTGTACCATCCTTATAAAAAATATAAGTGTTATTTTCTCCATTAATTGTTTGAATATCAAAGTGCCATGATCATGTCAATAACACATGGCATGCATCCATTTATGTAACATCACACCATATTTCATCTTTGTAATTTTTTCTTATAGAATACTTGATTAAGAACCTTTTATCTACTATAACATCATTCCATTTCTTAAACCATGAAATTTGATAAGGATACGGTTGTTTATCACATTAAAAACATAAATGCTCAATCAATTCATTAAAAACCATATTTTCACAACTATTACCATTTATAATTACTTTGCAGATCTTTCTTACTGAATTATACTTTGTTTGAAAAATATTTTTTGTAGCCATGAATCACCACCATCCTTATTATACACATATTATTTCCTTGGAGAAATAATTTTTCTCCTCATCATGATATTTTTTTCAATATCTATTTTTACAACTTTAGTATTTTTCTCTTCTAACTTTGCTTCAACTAGATTCACTATTGGGAGATCCTCTTGCGTCTTTTTTGTTCATGATAATATGTAACCTAATGATATTTGTACTTATACTCCACATATATACCAGACATAAGACTTTAATTTATTTTGGAACCACCCTTTATAACTACCATAGCCTCATCCTTTGTAAAATCCTCTTTCTTATTATTGGTATTGAAACAATGGTTTATTATAATCTTGCCTTTTTGCACCACATGATGATTCTCTCTAGTGCAATTAAAGCTACCTATATTGGTATTTAACCCATATAATAACCTTACTAAAGAGGATTTTCCTTTTATTTGTCTAGTTGTTCTTCTAAAAATATATCTATTTTATTTTTCTTCTACCTTAAAATTTAATTGATAATCCCCCTTTATGCGAATTATTCTATGCATGCTCAATTCATCTTGAATAAAAAATATTAAACCATTTACATACCTTTTAGGTATTTATTATTTTTGTTTCATCATGCTCCACTCATATGAAAATATTATAAAAATCATTTTTACACTCTTTTATATTGTGATACATTCTCCTTAAGTTATTGAATCTTATGTATAGGTTTTGTGCATAATTCAAAAAATGAATTTCACCCTCTTCTTCATCTCCATATTTCTCTATGTCTTGATCCTATATTTACCCTTAATATATCTCTCCTTATATATTTAATCCCAAAAAATAATTGAATGACCCTTGTATTTAGTGCATGCCAATATTACTTTATTGTTTTCTCTCAGAGTTTTCCGTTTGTAAAACTTCTCCATGATATTCATCCAATATATCAACTCTTCTAGTTTTAAACTATCTGTTATGATTTTAAATTTTCATAATATCTATTTTGTTGTAATTATGTTGTTAAACTTGTTATTGGGTGTTATTTTAGCTAGATTATCAATGGTACTGGGTAAAATAGTGTTGGGCTACATGCTTAATTTTGTACTTAATTATTTTATGGACTTGTTATTGATGTTAATAATATTATAAATATGTATTAAATTTTCAATTGTTGATATGATGTGATTGATGTACCTTTTGGTGATAGTGGGTTTTGTCTATGAGATAGGTAGATGTTGAAGGCTCTACTCCCAAAATTGAGTGAATTCTGAGTAAGTCATCATGTATAATAGGTATACTTATTGATTTTATTTTGTTCTTCAGACACATTGATTGATCATTATGATAATAAATGGTGGTCCTTGTACTTATGTTATTGTTGTACCTTGTCTGATGTCATTATTTATCATTTATTACCATTATTTTTCTTTATATGTCAATTGGCCATATTATTTATTCCTTATGTAATGATCCATTCTATTTTATTTTGTATAGGTTTTGAGTCTTTTCTCAATACCTTCATTTATCCTATTAACCTATTCAGACACACTACCTAGACCTACCTAGAACTATACATAACACCCCATTTTAAAACCCTTAACACCCCAATTCCTTGGTCTAACCCTTTAACCTAGCTATACCTTAAACTAAGGTGGTGGCTTGTATTTCAATGACCTATTTTGTCATGGATTGACCTTAGTGTTAAACTTTATTTAATTTATTGATTTTAAACATGATGATATTGAATTAGGTTGATGACATATTACAAGTTGTATTAACACCATTTAATGAGGTAGGTGGCATAATTGGTGGAGGTTACAATGTTAATCAGTTGATTTATGATTGACTCTAATGTTAACCACTAATCCTTTTCTCTATTATCAATAATTGATTAATTGTTGAGTCTTCTTGACATGTCATTAATAAAAGGTTAGTGGTAGAATTGCCTTATAAATGGAGGTTTTTCTCTCTCCTCCCATTCAATGTGGTATTAAATTGGGTATGGTGAAATTATATGAAACAGATGGGAGTTTGGATGATGAGTAGAAGAGGTTAGGAAGGTAGAAATATGGAGGAGAAAAAAGTAGGTCTAGTTGGTTTTAATGGTGACCATGATGGATTTGGAGAACACACAGTGGTGCTTAAAAATTTATAGAGGTTTTTTAACTTTTTGAGCTTATTAGAGTATTCTCTATTATCAAATAAGTCATTATGGTTTCTTGACTATGTTAAATGGAAAATGACGCGTATATACTTAGAAGTCTTAGGACTTTCAGGTGTATATGCATACCCCATGAATGATATATCGACATATATCATTGCATATGAACTTGAAATATATATATATATATATATATATATATATATATATATATATATATATATATATATATATATATATATATATATATATATATATATATATATATATATATATATATAGCTCAAATCCTTTGTTTTTTTTATGACTCGACTTTGCATGCATTGTTTTCATTAACTTACCTATCATATGAATACTATGTAATTGTGTAACCCTATATGTGGGTTTTAGGTTGAATATGAATGTGTAGATGTACAAAATTTACATTGGTTAAGATATATAACGTGTTCAATGGGTGGCGTATGCATGTATAAACTTGTAGAATGTTTTGACAATGTTGAACGTGTTTTAAAGAAGTAAAAAGGTGACTTTGTTTTATAAATGTAGGTGAATACATTGTTATAAAGGTGAATGTGTTTTTTATAATGGTAATTTTATGTCCTATGAGTGATTATGTTTTTATAAAATGATAACTGGGTGTTTCTTTTTTAAGTGACTGTGTTTGATTAAAAAAGGGTAACTACGTTTGTTCAATGGAGTTGAATTTTTTGTTGGAGGGGATTACATTCCTTGTGTTTGTGACTACGATTTTTCTTTTTACTGTAACTACATGTCCTAATAACAATAACGGGGTGTGAAAGGACTCATATGTGCAAATGTTTTGTTTTCCATTTTACCATGTGATAGTCATACCATAAAATTGAAATTATTGAACCACCTTAGGGTCAATATATTTTATAATCTTTATTTTATTAAGTTAATTAATTATTGGGAATTTGAAGATATAATTGGTTAAATTGTTATATCATTCTATTATATTGTGTCTTTATGTCAAACCTCATATATTTAAGCATATGGGGTTGGCAGTAGTTTGGATTGAGGCTATGCTTGATAATATAAGCATGTTATAGCCTCAAATTTGGTCTCTTAGTTACATTGACTACATTTTATGTCGTGATTTTCATTGATTGTGTTTTATTGATTGTTGATAAAACTAGTTGGTGACTGGGTTATGTTTGGTGTTCATCTATGTGTATGTGAAAACTATTAAACCATTTTTATAATCAATGTTCATTTCATTTATGAAGCTTATATATATACCTAGACTATAGTATTCTTATTTAACTGAGTTATGGATACCTTGTTTATGTCATGGGTCGACTATGTTATTATTTCACTAAGTTCAACTTATATATATATATATATATATAGACACACAAACACATCTCATGGTTTAAGTTGTATTTGACTTATGTCAAGACTGGGGTGTATGAGTTAGTTGTGCATGCTTTGCCATGGTCTTAAGTTTAGACCCTAGTATATCATTCAAATGGGTTATGATTATTATTTTTGTTATGATTATTATTGTTTTGATTTAGTATTCCATTATTTCCTTTTATTTTTATATTATTTAGTTTTATGGCTACATCATTTTAATCAACTATGTGGACCTTTACATCGAAGTTGAAAAATATACTTGTGATGTGTGATGACTATGAGTGCATGTGTATGCATAAAGTTATGTTGAGTTATGAATGTTGGGTCTTATAATAGTATGGATATATTATTGATAGTGTCATTTTGATATTATGATTAAGTTAATTTGATTTTTGGAAATAAACTTGGTCATGAATGGAAAACTTGAACTTGTTTTTCTTGAAGGCATGTTGATTTGATTTCTATTCCATGTTTAAAATAATATTTGAGATTGAGTTTATATTTTGTGTCATTTTTTTAATTAAGTTTCTACTTAGATGTCTTGGTTACTTTTTGAAACATATTGATTATCATTACTAGACTAGACTTTAATAATAAAGAGTATATATTAGAGGTCTAGATGGTGAAGGTTGGCCTAAATTTGGATGAAGATCCAAGAAGGATAATTCAAAGGATATATAATATATTAAATTTAATCTATTATACATTATTTTCCACACTCTTTATATATACTTCCTATGGAATAACTATTCTCATCTTGCATTGGAATGATATAGTTGTGTTTCATGTATTATTTTATGTCAATATATCTTTTTATTTAGAAACCAATTTACTCTGAATTCACCTCACGTTCTTGATTAGTAAAACCACCATCTTACTAATGGTCAGGGTGGTGAGGGCCACGAATGGTTAGGCTCATAAGGTTGGTTGGGTAGGTTTATCCCAATCAGTTTATATGTCTTTGACTCCATGCTTTGATGAATCCACATACACGTAGGGAATATGGTAACAATTTAATTTGTTAATTTGATTAATTATTGATATATCTTATACAAGTGATTATAGTTGTTATATTTGACATTAAATAATATATTGATCATGATGGATACTAATTCATGTTATGAATGGATTATTGAATCAAAATATAAATTGAATATTGTATAAGGGAAATTAATTATTAGTTGAAGGTGATATACATTAGATACATTATATTATTTAATTATTGGATTAATTCTATGTTAATTTAACATTATTTAATAATCATATAAAATCCATATTTAATTTTCATATGAAATTAATCCTTACATATATTAATCGTCCTATTAAATCTTGAGTATAAACAAATTCATCTATGAAAATTATTTTTGGGACTACTTAGATGTTGCACTAGTTCTTAATTCTGAAATTCTATTAGAATTGGAGTTATATTTATTAGATTATATAGATGATTAGATATAAGTTGTGTTGTTAACTCATATTGACTATGTTAAATTGACTTATCATGTTATGTACACAAATACATATATGCATATATATCTCTTAGTGATTTTATCAATCCATAAACTTTGGTAGTTGGATCATAAGAAAAATAAACCAAATTGTTTTTTTCTAGACGTGCATTTCAAACATACCTGATTGTGTGCAAGGTATGTATTCTGCATATGTTTAACCTAAAAAATATTATATCTTAAGTCATGTATATGTGTAATTGGAAATTTAATAGGTTAAATTTTTCATTATTTAATAAATGAAATAATAGTTAGTTTCATCTTACAATTTGAACAAGATGTCTATAATATTTTTATAGAGATTAATCATATGGTTAAGTAAAGGAACTTGAAGGAAATTTTAATAATATCTATGAAGATGATAAGAAATTTGTATACCCTCTTTATGGTTAGTGATATTTATTTAAATAATTAATATCCACATGCTTTTTATTTCCTTCCACATCGAGTTGTATGTACTTAACCTTCTTTTCTAGTAGTTGAACATACTTACCTCATTGTCTTATATATCAAATAGAGGAATTTGTAAGAGTTCTTTAAGTGAAACATTTTATTTAGGTTTCACTCAATTTGAAACTTGTGTGACTTCTATTTTCATAATGATGTTAAATTCTATACATTGAACATTGATGTTGAATAAAACACTTGCAACATTCTTCATTTAGTCTAAATTTATTACTAACATAATGATATATTAGGCATTTATTTATTAGATTATTATGGAATATTGTATAAAGAGAAATGAACTCTTTGTTAAGTAGTTATTTTATTTATTTTATCTCTTAAGTGATCACACAAGTTACCTAAAACAAATAGATAGTCCATACTTAATTGCTTTAGTACTTTAAAATCATTAATATCACATTGGCTATGACAATCTAAAGGGTTGTATGTTTTCACTTCTTAAGTGCTCATAGAATAATGATGTTGATCGTAACTATATCATTATTCATTATTCTAATAATAACATCCATGTTGGTAAATAAATGATGTATTAATTAATTATACATGTAGTGTGGTGACCTTAAAGGCCATCAAGCATTTATGACTTTGATCAGTTGCACTATAGAATATGGTATTACAAATTTATTCTTTTTATGCAATAATATATATTCTGTTAAGTGAAAGATTTAAAATTTGTATGTGTTGAACTAAGTTTCTATTGCTGATTATATTGTTTGTTTGAATTATGTAACATATATTAAAATATAAACCTATTATTAACTTGAATGATAACTTAGGGAAATAGAGTTATCCTTCCTAGTTAAACCAATCCTTTGACATAACCATCGTTGAGTGGGATTGAAACCTACTAAAGAAAGTGAGATATTTACCTAAGGTCAAGGACCTATAAATGATCATATGTAGAAGTATGAGTGCCACATATGGTGTTCACATCCTATCCATGTATGCATACATCGATTAACACTGAACCCCATAAAAAAATTAATACAAACTACTTCTCCATAGCACTTTGTGTATGTATTTACATCTAGCTAATTACCTTAGTTCACATCCTTTAGCTCTAGTTTTGCATATGTGAGTGTGCTTAACATTTATCATTTTTATTAACAAGAGAAGTAAATGGGTCCAACACATATCGAAAACTTACTCTGATATATGATTCAATTTTTTTGGGGTTTTTTCATCTCATATCAAAGTAGTTTTTAGCTCTATGGATATATGGGAATGAGTATTTTTCTTATCAATTTTAAATCTTGTATACTATCATTTATGATTTTTTAGGATGGCTAGAATGCGATCAAGTGGAAGAAACACCTATGGGAATCCTTTGCATGTGAACCCAGCTATGGGCATAAATAAAAGATAAAGAAGGGGTCATCATGGTCATATCCATGTTCACAACAAATAAGAGCCACCCATAAATAATGTTAAGAGTAATACCAAGGTACCTCATGTTGAAGTATTTAGTGGGAATCTTTATATCCCTTAACATCTTGAAAGGAAATATTGATATCTAAGAGAAAATATCAAATAGACTTGAAGGGATGTCCCAAGAAGAAGTACCTAGACTAGAAATGGGGCAAATTGAAGAAGACATTATTCAAGAACTACCTTTGACAACTATTTACCCAATCATCAAAGAAATGAAAAAGCTTCCACTACATACCTTTTTAGGTGAAGAGTCATGTGACATAACTAATGCATAGATGGTACACTTGAAAAAGTAATTCAACTTGCATGATATGCTATGAAATGTGGAAGCTAGAGTGGTAGCCTATCATCGAGTAGGACTTGCAATGTTATGGTGGAATCACCTTTGTGTTACTGAAGAATATCAACCTTTGAACTGATCCTAGTCTATTTTTGAGATTTAGTATAAAAAATGATACCTAAATGTAAACTATAAAGAGTAGAAAATCATTGATTCTTATCTCTTAAATAATGAAACATGTTTGTTGTTGAGTATGAGAATTTTTTTTTTAATTTTCTATGTCATGTGAACTATATGCATGATGAATAAAAAAAGGTTAGTAATTTCAAACTTGGGCTTAATTAAATATTGATGCATGATGTTAACATGAAAAAACTAAGGACTTTAGATCTAGTAATCTAATCAACCTATAAGGTTGAGAAAAAAGAAAAGTCTCACCAAAAGGTAATACAAGAGTTCAAGTCAAGCATGCAACAATCTTAAGTAAAGAACCATTCTCTCATGAAAAATAACCTTGAAAATTTTGATCATAATAATAGATTTTTAGGAAGTAATAAAATTTTTAGTGATTTTTATAATCAAAATATAAATTTTAAGTCCCATAAAACTTCTAAATTTGGTTCATACAAGAAAGAACAACATTAAAATGACCAACATAGACCTGCCATGAGTGCTAATATAGTAGCATCTTCTAGACTAATTATTTTTTGGGAATATGGTGACAACCATTATAAAAAGGACTGTCTTAAACTAAAACCAGACTAAGTAGCGAATCATAGAGTATATATTATTATTGATAATTACAGTGTTGACTTGTAGGCCACTCTAATTGAAACCCAAGGTATAATTAATGGTTTTGTTTTGACTATATTGATTGATTATGATATAGCAAATTGCTTTATTTCTCCTTTTAGTTCTAAGAAATATAATAGTAAACTCATTTTGATAAGGGAAGGTTGGGAAGTTAAATTAAGTATTGTAAGAAAGTGCCTATCATTGAGTGTTTGGAACAAAAAAAATTAGATCTTGGTGTTTTTAAGACCAAGGTAAATCTTTTTTTCATGCCTTTAGAGTCTTATGATCTCATCCTTAGGATACATTCACTACATGGACATCAAGCCATGCTTGATTATGTGGGTAAAAGAGTAAAATGAACCAACGAGCTTGGCCAAATTATATAATTATAAGACATGTAAGGGTTTGTAAGATGTAAAACACTTTTAGTTTTGTAGTTGAAAAGCTCTGTTAGGAAGGGCTGCAAGCTTTATCTAGTCTAACTACAAGAAATATCCAATGAAAAATGTTGGTACATAAATATTTTCCTATTTTAAGGGAGTTTTTGGATATTTTTTCTTGAGAATCTACCTAATTTACCATGCAAGAAATAATTTGAGTTCTCTGTTGACATCATACCTAAATCTCTAAAGTACTTTACCTCATGAATGTGGCTGATCTATAAGAGTTAAAAGTTCAACTACAAGAACTTTTAAAAAATAGAAGCATCTATCCAAGTTTGTCTCCTTGGTGTGCTCTGATGGTCTTTGTAAATAAAAAAGATGGTACATTGAAGATTTGTATTGATTACTATATGTTAAATAAGGTAATACTAAAAAATCATTATCCTTTGCCTAGAATTGATGACTTGTTTGACCAAGTGAAAGCTGTTATAGTCTTTTCTAAGATTGAATTTAGATCAAGATACCATCAGCCAAAAATCAAGAAAAAAGACATACATAAAACTAATTTTAGAACATGATATGGACAGTATGAGTTCATATTTCTCCCTTTTGGCTTAACCAATGTACCTATACCTTTCATGAATCTTATAAAAAACATATTTATAGACTTTTGGATAAATTTGAGCTAGTTTTTATTGAAGACATTCTTATTTATTTCAAGAATGAGGTTGTATGATCAACACCTTCATCTAGTCTTGTAAAGACTACTACATCATAAACTATATGGAGTATTATCTAAATGTATATTATATTTATTTAAAATTTATTACTTAGAACATATTATTTTAAAAAAAAGAAATGATATTAACCCCATTAAGATCAAAGCTATTCAAGATTGACCTGCTCCTTCCAATGTGCATAAAGTGTGTAGCTTTATAGGTTTGGAGGGTTCTTATTAGATTTTTGTTGAGAATTTTTCTAGTGTGGCCTATCCCATCACTTCCATGCAACATAAAGGGAAGAAGTTTGTATGGATGCCTCAGTGTGAGGAAACATTCAATAATCTAAATGGAATGCTTACAATAGCACCTATTCTGATCATAGCAGACTTAAATGGTAACTTTGAAGTTTTGATTGATGCTTGTAAAGAAGGTCATGGAAGCATCTTGACTCAAGATGGTAAGGTTGTAGCTTATGAGTCACAAAAATTTAAATAGCATGAAAATAACTATCATACACATGACATGGAACTTGTTACAATTATTCATGTACTTAAATAATGACAACATTTCATGCAGGGAAAGACTTTATACATAAAATATGATCACTGGAGTCTTGAGTATTTATTCTCTCAAGAAGATTTATATGCACACCAGCATAGGTGGTTGGAAATTTTGAGCTAGATATATCATATGTCAAAGGTAAGGAGAATCATGTGGCTGATGCACACAATAGACACACATACCTTGTTACCTTATCAATACTATAAGGAAAATGTTTAAGAGTTTTTAATTTATAGTAGTTTGCTGATGTATTCTTCCATGATGTAAGAGTAGGTTTGGATGATGAGATTGTACTATAAATATTTGTTGAATTTTTTATTTCAATAAATGAACTGATAAGACATAAAAGTAGAATTTATATACCTAATTTGGGTGAATTGATAAACTATATGCTTAAATAAGTGCATACAACACCATAATATTATCATTAGGGGTTACAAAAATGATGCATGAGCTAAGAAAATCTCTATTTTTGGCCTGAAAAGAAGCATGATGTCGCTAACTTTATACTATAATGCTTAGAATGCCATTATGTCAAAGGTGAACATTGCCATCCAGAGGGCCTAGTGTACCCTCATGATATTATAATAGATAAGTTCATTTTAGTCTCACTTTATTTTATTACAAGGCTACCAAAATCATGAAGTAAGCATTAAATAATCCTAATAGTTATCAATAGAGCCTCTAAAGTTGGCCACTTTATTATTAAAAACTTAACAAATGATGATTCATATTTGGAAAATGCTTTGTGGAGGAAATTATAAGACTCTATGGTATACCCAAAGTGATCATATCAGATTAGTACAAGTTATTTATTTTGAGGTTTTGTCATATTTTAACTACAACCTTTGGAACACAAATGAATTTTAGTTCTTCATATCATCCAAAAATAGATGGAAAAATAAAATGACTCAACCAAGTGGTTTAAGATATGTTTCACATGTAAGTAATGGATCATAAAACAAAATTTGGAGGAATAGATTTATCTGATTGAATTTGTATAAAATAACTCTTACAATTTAGCTAATAAGATGGCTTTGTTTAAAGCCTTATATGGACATAAGTGTAGAAAACCTATTGGTATGGAAAACTTGGAAAATAGGGTTGTTTTTGGACCTAATTTACTACTAAAATATGATAAGTAGATAAATTTAATAAGGCAAAATTTTAAAATAACATTTGACAGGCAAACTAGTTATGCTTATCAAAAGAGAAACCTGCATGAATTTATCGTGAGAGATAATGATTTTTTGTGCATTAAACCACAAAAAAGTTATATTAAGTTTGGAAAGGCTTCCAAGTTAGCACCACATTTTGTCAAGCCTTTTGACAAAGTGAAAAATATTAGGCCTATTGCTTACCGACTTACACTTCCTCCTTTTTGAAGGATTTACGATATTTTTTATGTCACCTTTTTAAGAAAATATATACCTCATCTATCTCATATTTTGGATTGGAATCATTTACAAGTTATGGAAGAGGAAAATATTTAGTTGGAATCAGTGAGAATACCAGACCATCATAGCATTAAGATATATAATAGAGATATATAGAAGGTTTTGGTGCAATGGGACCCTCTAAGTGAAAGGATCACTAATTTAAAAGATGTTCATTTTATTAAACAACATTATGCATATATTTTTAATTAAGACACCATGATGACTCCCTTCCAACAAGGGGAGAATGTTATGATTCCATATTTTCATAATATCTATGCTATTATTTTTATGTTATTAAACTAGTTATTAGTTATTATTGTAGCTAGATTATTTATGGTATTAGTTGTAGTAGTGTTGGGTTGTGTGCTTAATTCTATACTTAATTATTTTATGGACTTGTTACTATTGTTAACAATGTTATAAATTTGTGTTAAATTATTGATTATTGATATGATGTGATTGATGTCTTTTTTTTTGGTTGTATGTTTTATCTATGATCGAGGTAGATGTTGGAGGTTATAATCTTGGAACTAAGTGAATTTTGACCAAGTCAACATGTCTAAAAGTTATACTTATTGGTTTTATTTTTTCCTTCAAACACCTTGATTAGTCATTATGATTGTTGGTTATGGTCTTTATACTTGTCTTATTGTTGTACCTTCTCTGATGTTATTTATCATTTATTACCATTATTTTTATGTTATATTTATTGAAACCATAGTATTTATTCATTATGCACTACTCCATTTATTTTATTTCATACAAGTTATGATTCTTTTATTCATCCCTTCATTGATCCTATTATCTTGTTCAAACATGCTACTTAGACATACCTACACCTACCCTTAACACTCACCATTGAAATTTTTTACCTCACTACCTTGCCCTAACCCTTCATCCTAGCTAGACTTTAGGTTGAGGTGGTGGCGTGTATTTTAATGATGTATTTTGTCATGGCTTGACCTTGGTATTAAATTTGGTTTAATTCAATGTCTTTAAACACTGTGATATCGATTTAGGTTGATGATGTATTTGGAGTTTACTAACACCATTTAATGAGGTAGGTGAAATAAATGTTGGAGATTATAATTTTAATAAGTTTATTTATGATTAACTCTAATGTTAATCACTAATCCTCTTTTCTATTGATTGGTGGTTGGCTAATCATCAAGTCCTCTAGGTGTGCCATTAAAGAAAGGTTGATAGGGGATTTGCCTTAGGATACTAAGGTTTTTGTCTCTCCTCCCATCAGTGTGGAATTGAATTGGGTATGAGGAAAGTGGATGTAAGGGATGAGAGTTTGGATTGTGGATACAGGGAGTTAGAAATATGGAAATATAGAGGACAAAATAGTAGAAGGTTTATGTGGTTTTAATGGTAGCCATAACAGATTTTGGTAAAACACAGTGGTGGTGAGAAAGTTATAAAGGTTTTTATCTTTTTGATCTTATTGAAATATTTTACGTTATCAAGTATGTTATTCCGGTTTCTTGACTATGTTGAATAGAAAATGAAGATAATATGTTACTTATGTATCTAGAAGTCTTAGGAATATTGGGTACATATGCAGACCACATAAATGATATATTGACATATATCATTGTATATGAACTTGAAATATTTTATATATATATATATATATATATATATATATATATATATATATATATATATATATATATATATATATATATATATATATATGAATGGTTTGAATCTTTTTCTTTTCTTTTATGACTTGACCTTAAATGCATTGTTTTTATTGGCTTATCTATCATATGACTGGCTATAGAGTTAGGTGTTTTATTGTAAGTGGGTTTTGGGTTGAATTCAAATGTGTACATGCACCAAATTTGGATAGGTTAACATAGATAACTTGTTCAATGGGTGGAATCTACAAATATAATATTATAGAATGTTTTTATAATGTTGATTGTGTTTTATAAAATTAAGGGTGACTATGTCTTATTTATGTAGCTGAATGTGTTTATTATAAAGGCAATTTCATGTTGTATAGATGGTTATGTTTTTATAAAATGATAACTAAGTATTTCCTTTTAAGTGACTCTATTTGATTTAAATATGGTAACTACATCTTTTCAATGGAGTTGCATTTTTATTTAAGGTGATTACATTCGCTCTGTTTATGATTATATTTTTTCCTTTTATTATAAATACAGGTCCTCATAACAAAAAGGTCATGTTAAAGGACTCAACTATGTGACAATTTTTATTTTTATTCTAACATGTTACATTTATGATGTAAACTTGAAATTATTAGACCATATTAAGGTCACTGTCTTTGATTATCTTTTTTCTATTGAGTTTGATAATTACAGGGAACTTAAAGATACAACTAGTCAAGTTATTATATCATTCTATTGTATTATGCCTTAATGTAAGACCTCATTTATTTAAGAATATAGGGGCATTAGAAATTTGGATAGAGCCTATCTTTTTGAATAAAAGTAGGCCAAAGACTTAAATTTGGTTTCTTAGTTATATTGACTACGTTCTACATCATGATTTTATTTGATTGCATTTTATTGATTATTGATAAAACTAGTCGATAACTAGGTTAAATTTGGTGTTCATCTATGTGTATGCTGCTACTATTAAACCATTTTTATAATCAATGTTCATTTCATTTCTAAAGCTTATGTATATATATTAACCCAGGCTACTGTATTCTTATTTGACTGAGTTGTGGATACCTTGCTTATGTCATGGGTTGACTATGTTATTATTCTACCATGTTGTTGATCTTGTATGAGCACACGTGCACATGAACACATGCACACACACACACACACACACACACACACACACACACACACACACACACACACACACACACACACACACACACACACACACACACACACACACACACACACACACACACACACACACAAAACTCATGGTTTAAGTCATATTTCACTTAAGTGATTCCATTACCATACTTATGTCTAGACTAGGCTGTATGAGTTGCTTGTGCATGCTTCATCATGGTCTTAAGTTCTTACATTTTTATCTCATTAAATTGGGTTATGATTATTATTTTGGTTGTGATTATTATTATTTCAATTTATGATTCCATTTTTTAATTTATGATTATAATTTTTTCTTTTATGGTTGTGTCATTTTTATCGACTATGTGGACATTTGCATCAAAGCTACATCATATACTTGTGATATGTGTTGATTATGATTGCATGTGGATGCATAAAGTTGACTTCAGTTATAACCGTTGGGTCTTATAACAGTATGGATATATTATTGAAGTTGTCATTTTGATATTTTGACTAAGTTGATTTGAGTTTTGGAAATAAATTTAATCATGAATGGAAAACTTGACCCTATTGTTCTTGAATCCATATTTATTTGATTTTTATACTATGTTTAAATAAATAGATTAGATTGAGTTTATATTTTGTTTGTGTCATTATTTTTAATTAATTTTTTAGTTGGATGTTTTTTTTACTTGTTGGAATGTGTTGATTATCATTCTTAGACTAGACTTGAATAATAAAGTGTATATATTAGAGGTCCAGATGGTTAATATTGGTTAAATTTTGGATGGAAATCTAAGTAGGATAATATGAATGATATATAATAGATTAAACTTAATCCATTCTATATAATTTGATAGCTGAAATTAACCTTCCCCACTTCTGATCTATACTTCAGATAAAATAACTATTCATGTCTCACTTTGTAATGGTATAGTTGTGTTTCGTGTATTATTTTATTTCAATATATCTCTTTATTGAGAAATTTATTTTCTCAAAATTCACTTCATGTTCATGGTTACCACAACCACCATCATGCTGATGATTGGGGTGGAGAGGGCCAATGATGGTTGTGATCATATGACTACTTTGGTAGGTTTATCCTGATCAATTAATCCATGTTTGACTCTATGATTTGATGACTTTGCACATGTATATGGAAGATGGTAACAATTTAATTTTTTTATTTTATTTATTATTGATATATCTTATAGCATTGATTATAGTTTTTAGCTTTAACATTAATTAATATATTGATCATGATGGCTACTAATTGGTGTTATGAATGGATTATTGAATTAAAATAAAAAATGAATATTGTATAAGGTAAATTGATTACTGGATAAAGGTGATATACATTAGGACATTATATTAATTAATTATTGGGTTAATTTTTCATTTATTTAACATTGTCTTATAATCATATTAAAGTCAGATTTAATTTTGATATGCAACTAATCCTTATATATATTCATTATTATATTAATTATTGAGTACAAACAAATTAATCTATGAATATTATTTTTAGGCTTACTTAGATGTTGCACTAGTTCTTAATTCTAAATATTTGTTTGAATTGGAATGATCTTTAT
Source organism: Torreya grandis (assembly GCA_037957365.1). Taxonomy (NCBI): domain Eukaryota; kingdom Viridiplantae; phylum Streptophyta; class Pinopsida; order Cupressales; family Taxaceae; genus Torreya; species Torreya grandis. The sequence goes on from JARHVA010003960.1 coordinate 597,724, forward strand.
TAGATTATATATATGATTAGATATAAGTTGTGTTGTTAACTCATATTGACTAAGCTAAATTGAATTATCACCTTATGTATACAAATACATAAATGCATGTGTATCTCTTAATCATTTCATTAATGCATAAACTTTGGTAGCTAGATCATAAGAAAAATAAACCAAATTCTTCCTTCTAAAAATGTATTTCAAATATATCTAGTTACATGCAAGGCATGTATTATGCATATGTTTAACATAAAATATATTATCTATTAAGACATGTATATGTGTAATCTAAAATTTTATAAGTTAACTCTTAAATTATTTAATAAATGAAATATCATTTAGCTAAATCTTATGATATGATCATAGGCATGTATAATTTTTTTCAGAGATTATTCATATGGTTAAGTAAATGAACTTGACGTAAATTGTAATAATATCTATGAAGTTGATAAGCAAGCTATATGTTCCTCTATTTTGTTTGATGAGATTTAGTTGAATAATTAATATCTACACACTTGTTTGGGTATAAAAATTAAAAAAAAATACTAAAGAATATTAAAATATGTTTTTAGACCTTTAGATGGTCATGTATGTCCTATGAAAAGATCTGATAACATCCTTAACTAGATAAGATAGATTTTGACTAAATTTTTTTTTTGTGATAGTCATTTTGGCACAAATGAGAGTTCAAATAGAGATATAGATCAAAATTTATGGTCTTTACAAGTTCACTCTCTACATCTATAATATGTCTAAGCCAATTTAATGGTGTGTAAAAATATTTTAAAAATAGCCATTGAATGGCCCTCGACACTTCAAAAATAAGAAGACACCTATGGTAATTGACATTATTCAGGATTATTTGTACTAACTTGTATGTGTAACACAAAGATATCAAATATAGATACAATAAGTCTAGGAATTTAATAAAATTATAAATTTTTCATGTCGGGTTGTATGTACTTCACTTTATTATTCGATAACTAAACTTACTTATCTCACTACCTTGGCTGTAAAATTAAGGAATTTGTAAAAGTTCTTCAAGTGAAACATTTTATTTTGATACAACTCATTTTGAAACTCAAGTGAATTTAGTTTGCTTGATGATGTTAAATTTTGTACATTGATCATTGTTGTAGAACAAAATAGTTGTTTCCCTATTCATTTGATCTAAATTTATTCCTAACACAATGATATATTAGGCATTCATTTATTATGTGATTATGGAATATTGTATAAAGAGAAATGAATTCCTTTTAAGTAGTTACCCGATTTAATATAGCTCTTAAGTGATCACATGAGTTACTAAAAATAAACAGATAGTTCATATTTAATTGGTTTTATAATTTAAACTCTTTAATATCACATAGGCTATCCCAATCTGAATGGTTGTATGTTTTTGCTTTTTAAGTGCTCTTATAATAATGATGTTGATCCTAGAAATATTCTCAATTGTTATTCTAGTAGTAGAATCCATGTTGGTAAACTAATGATGTATGAATTAATTATAAAATTAGTGTGGTGACCTTAAAGTCCATCAGTCATTTATAGCTTTGGACCATAGAGCTATGAAATCTGGTATTTTAAATATGTCCTCTTTATGCAATATTATGTATTCTTCTACATGCATGATTTAAAATTTTCATGTGTTGAATTGATTTTTGATTACTAAATATGTTTCTTGTTTATAATACATAACATATATTCCTAAATGATAACTTAGGGAAATAGAGTTGTTCTTTTTGGTTCAACTAATCATCTAACTTGACCATTGTTGAGAAGGACTGAGACCCATTGAGGAGAGTGAGGTATTTACCTAGGGTCAAAGATTTAGAAATGGTCCTATGTGAAAGTATGACTGCCACATATAGCACTTGAGTCCTATCTGTTTATGGATACACTGATATGTTGTGAATCCCATAAAATAAATAATATAAATTGCTTCCTTATAAAAACTTTTATAGTTGTTTACCTCTAGCAAATTACCACAATTCACCTCTTTCAACTTAAATTGTGCGTAGGTGAGTACATTAAACGTTTATCATTTTCATTACTAAATAAAGTAAAGTGGGTCTGACATGTGTCCAAAATGTACTCTGATATACAATTCTAATTTTCTTTCATAGTTATTTCACTACCTCCATAATATGGAACATCGACTTTCATTACTTAATTCCTTCACTCAAAATCCATAACCATCCTCTATTCAATTGATGGTAGTTATTCTCATTATTTTCCTTTGTGAATTTCATATTCATGATCTTTGTCTTCCTATGTTTCATCTTTTGTTCACCTCTATCTCTAATTTGAGATATTACAGTCAGTTATTTTATTACCTCTATAGGTATTTTATAGTCCTATTCATCTAAATAATTCCTCCTCATTCTTGTCCTTTCATTATTTTTCACACATGTTATTTAATCATTTAATATTATAGTAAAATATAAAATATAAATTTAAAAATATATTAACTCTAAGATTCAAACTCGCTTTGATACCAAATGATGAAAACATAAAATAGCTAAGCAAAATATTCATAGACATAAATTCAAAATTTTAATGAAAGAAAGCTACTCTATTGATTCTCATTGACTGTATAAAATATTACAATAGTATAATTAAATAAATTTTAACTCAAAAATGGAGTTGACATGCATAATTAAAAAAGGTAAATAAATCAAAACCTGTATAAAGGTAACTAACCCATACAAATTTTAGTAACTTTCATCTTTTAATAATTTTCAACCACTATTTGTATAGATTTTTCATGCAAACACAGATGGGCCTAAAAATATCTAAATATATGACATTAACCTAATGGATAAGTTTCAACTAATTTTAATGTTTGAGTATACAAATATGTTATTTGTAAAAACATAAAGTCTTAAAAAGTATTAAAATATGTTTTCAGACCTTTAGATGGTCGTGTATGGCCTATCAAAATATTTGATAACATCCTTAACTAGATAGGACAAGTTATGACTGAATTAAATTTTTTGTGATAGTCATTTTAGCACAAACAAGAGTTCAAATGGAGTTATGGATCAAAATTTATTGTCTTTAGAAGTTCATTATCTACCACAAGAACCTGTCTAAGCTAATTTAATGATGGACAAAAAATATTTTAAAAATAGCCATTGAATGGCAATCAACACTATAAAAAATAAGAAGACACCCATGATACTTGACATTGTTCAATATTATTTGTATTAACATGCAAGTGTAACACAAAGATAACAAATATAGATACAATAAGTCTAGGAATTTATAATATTATTGTATAGGAACACCTAATATTTCATAAATGTAACAAGTTATTTTGGACCTATTTTTTTGATTTTGTTTGTTTTTTATAATGTTAGCTTTATAGGAATTAAATAATTATAAATTTAAATAAATAAATAAATATATTTTAAATTAAAGTAAATAAAATTACCACAATAACAAATATAATTCACTTATCATATATTTCAGCATGGTAAATGAATAAATAAATAAAATCTTTTATTTTAAATTAAATGAAATATTTATAATAAAAAATATAATTCACTTATCATATTTCCAATATGATAAATATATAATTAAAAGTTAGCTTCTAATTAATTATTAATTATACTTTTCCACACCTTTTCATATTAAATTATTTTATTAACTCAACTTTCAATTAATTAATTGTTAACCCACTCACAACATTACACCCTTTTACCTCCTCTACTCCAAAACACCTTTATATTCCTCATAAAATAATGAAGTCACATGACCAAAGATATTTGAAAATATTTTTTCTCGCATATTGATTCGACTATTTCACCCAATAGCAAGAAAAAGTGTGAAATATACCGAACTAATTAAAATGTGATAGGTTTATTTTATAGACTATTTCTCATCTAAGATAAATGTTTGTAATTGTTTTCATATTCAGATTCCCAACGTCATTGCTCATATTTTTATAATAAATGATCATTTATCACGATATTTATGAGTAGACACATAGTTGCATTGATTTAGGGATAGTCTATTCATTTAAATTTTTCAATTTAAAGTTTGAAGTCAAATTTAACACATGGTTAGTGGAAACTACGTTCTAAATCTAATGAGCACAGACTTATAAAATTAATTTGAATTTAAATCAAATCCAGCATTTTTATTATTTGATTTTATTAATTTAGTCAATTTTTGCCCAACCTAATGGCCATTAGGAGATATTTTAAAACTAGTTGATAGGATTGTTTTAATGAAAGGATTGATTTTCATTAGGCCATTAGGAATCTAATTTTTTTTCCCCCTTCAATTTAAAAAAATATAAAATAAAATAAAATAATATAATTAATAAAATGATAATAAAATTAAAATTAAAATTACATTTAAATAAAAATTTAAGAATAACCAATCAGGCTTTTTTATTGTTGTGTCTTTCTTTTTTTAAAAGAAATTGAGGATTGTATCATATTTTAATATATTCCAATTAATATCCAAAAATAATTTAGAAAATAATAGATACACAAATTTATATATAAAAAATATCATAGAAAATTAAATCAATAAAAAAATAAGACTATTGTCTGTATCTTGTTGTATTAATTACATTATTCTTTCAGTACAAAATGGTGATAAAAATCTATTTCGATGATGGTAATATTTTGGGAGAAGTATTACAACAACAGTAATTGAAAAGTTCTTGATGGTCTATATTATACATTTTATCTTCTTGGTCTGATTTATATTTTGTTTATCCTCTAAAATAATAAATAATATGTTCCAAGCGAACACAATATGAAACAATGAATTTCATGATCTTATGTAAAATAAGAGAGAAATTTTAATTTACTAATTCCATTACGGATACAATACAAGAAAAAATAAAGGTAGAAAAAGTGATTTAGGCAACGGTTTCAATGATTGTGTAGGATTTTAATTATACATGTTCATAGATCAGTTTGAGCCAAATATATTGAAGCCTAAAATATAAATGATAGATGATACCTATAAACAATTATCTCCTCTCTGAGGATATAGTGCCTTCAAAAATATGCTCATGTTAGTTGTGCCACAAATAAAGCATCTAAATAGGCTTCCTATGGTATAGACAAAAGACCTTAGGCATTTACAAAATAACTTGAGGAAAGGTGAAACTAAACTCCATGTACATAACTTGAGGAAAGGTGAAACTAAACTCCATGTATAGTGTTTCTATAGGACCCAAGAATTGGTAGTGTATATATCACTTAAAATTGTTGGTAAAACTAGTCACCTTATAGGATAAAATAACAAATCTCTAGGTGGTTTTACAACATACATAACAAAGTTGTTGAAAACAAGAAATAAACAATAGAAAAATAAAGAGGAAAATTTTGAATTTTTTTTGTGTATATACATCAAAAAATTTAAACCCTAGGTGAAACTAAATTAATTTAATGTAAAATGTTATCCAAAATGACAAGATAATTTATTCAGTGTCATATTTAGATTCAATTTTGAAGAAGCTTGAAACATGGGGTTGGATTTATATCTAATGTTGAAGATTATTTTATTTGAGTGTCAAGAATTTGCATAAATTTGTATGAAATATCAAGACAAAGATCAAGAAAAAATTGTTGTTATCAAAAAATATTGGTTCACTAGAATATTTGATATGTATTTTTGTTTACCCGCCAAATGTAGCCAACCACTACACTATTGAAATAATAAATTATATTATATAAAATATATAACCTAAATGTCAAAATTTTATAGAGTTTGTGATGATCTATAAATTTTAAATTTTTCAATAAACAAATGAACTTAGCTCAATCATGATTTATGATGACTGTGCAGGCTAAATGTTAATGTAAAATTTGTTGCAAAGATATTTGAACAATGTCTATGTTGGAATGAAAAAATTGTGATGCACTTGGCTCAAACCACACTATAATGGATAAGAGTGCACTATAAACTTGTCTATTTATTTTGGCATTGTTTGGGTTGACTATGCAATTTATTTTTTAGCCTGAGTACTTGTGGCTAATAAATATGCATTGCTAAATTTTTGTGGGTGTTAATAAGACATATAAAATTAAATCCAATTGCTAACCATAGTTTATGCACATAAAACAAATATATATCAAAATTAAATAAGGGAATCAAATAACTGTAATAGCCGAGTTACCCTCAAAAAACCTTGTGTAATTTGAGTGTTGCCTATGTAGTCCAAAGGAAACTAGACCAATGTAGTTTTCCATCCTAGAGTAAATGTGTAAATATTTATACTTTATGTATGAATATAAATATAAAATTGAATTGAATTTTTCACCATTAGTTTTATGGACCTCAAACAACATTGCCTCAAACTTAGTCTACAATTGTTAGAATAAATCAAAACTTGAATTGGAAAGATTAGTGCTCTTTTGCTCAATGTGAAATATATTTTTCCAAATAATTGCTATATGTGTTTTGAATGTCCTTGATTTTCTTATATAGAAGAATATTTTTACTATTTATGTTATCTTACCTTATTGAAATCACATAAGGGAAAATATGAAACATTTTAAATTTTGAAAGTTCACCAATGAAGTACATGAGACAAGGCCACATTAGTGGACAAGCCCGAGATGCACTCCAATTGAACTAGTACAATCTTGTCAAAGAAGGATGGATAATCATAAAACATAGATAACAGGAGTTTTTAAATAGAAAAGTGGTGTATTAATATTTTTTCAAATATTGAAAGATAGTAAGTAAAATAGTGAAGGCTTAAATAAATATTTTCAACACACATAATGGTGAATAGACAAATTAAGGTAAGGATACCAATTTTTAGTATTGTCAAGAAATTAATGACTAAATTTTCATGTCTAAGATACTTTCAATTTTTTTCAATATATTGATAAATAATGAAAACTCATTGCATTTTACCTCAAGGACTTACAACATAAAAATATTGTAGAGAAAATTCTTTTTAATATAATTAATCTACAATTATAACAAATACATCAAGAGAGTTCCTATAGATAAATAGAAATGATTAAAAATATGGACCATTTCCTTTCTAAAAATAATAGGAATAAAAAATAAATCACTAACACCTTCTAAAACCATGATGAAAAACATTTAACAATCAATGACAAACTGCCATTTGAAAAAATGAGCATATACTTAACTATCAGCCCTCATATGTTACCTTCAAAATGTAAATTTGTATCTGATGACATAAATTCGAATATTGTATTAGGTATACCATGGATACGGTCTGTGAATTATATACCCTCTAAATATCGTAATTTCCTAGAAGTTATTTATGATTAATATATTTAAACATTTTTAGTGGGGACGCTCATTTTTATTTATTTTTTCCGATTCTATATAATACGGTGTACATTATATCAATGTGAGCCACACCACCCACACACACACACACATATATATACATACATACCTGCTTTAGAACTTATTATAATGGAAAAAATATGGACGTATATTTTTAAATAATAAAGCCATGTAAATCATGCTACAAACAACCAAAATGGGAATCCTAGTGAGGGAAAAAGGAAATGGCATAATGTTAGTTTCAAAACATCTAGAGTAGGAAAATATCTGGATGACAGTAATACATTTGATCTTGCACAGTTATATTAATTACCACATTCTTGCACAGTTATATTAATTACCACTTTATTATTGCCAACATTTTTCATCCTTTATGCTTCATGACACATAAACCTATGAGGATAAAGGAGATCATATTTTGGAAGATCATTTCTTGAAGATGAACCATAAAAGCCAAGTACTTATTAAAAAAAAAATCTTAAAGCACCATAACATGAGGACTTAGAAATACAAAACTAGATAAACAAGTTAATAGCAAATAAAAATAAAGAGAGAGAGAACGAAAATAAAAAAAGCATTCGTGCTAGTGAACACATTTTTAGATTTGACGATATAAAATATAAAAAAAATATGAAGAGGATAGTATATTCATCTTTTGATCCAGCTAAAAGTGTGCAAAAGGAAAATTACAAAATCCATATTAAGTACAATACATCAAAATAACTATGAAGGCAGTAAATTATTTGATCAATAACACCTCCCAACACCAAAAATAAAATCATATAATAAAACACCAATTGCACTTGCATAAAAAACCAAAATGAACTCATAATTCTGAAATGCAAAGATAAAATGATTCTAATGGATCCAATAGCATAGTAATTAAAAATCACAAAATAAGTTTATGATAGAAATAAGAGACAGAAATAGCAATCGAAATAGGTTTCACGCGTAAGGAATATCAGAGCATAGGTGGCAACTATAGGAAAGGCGAAAACCGCAGGGAATAAGGCAATCGTATATGAGGGAGGAATATCATTATCGGTGGTATGCCTGAAGGGATTCGTGCAATAGGCGATGAATAAGAGAAATGGAGGAGCGACTCTATGTTCTGAGAGGCTTTTACAGGGAGAAATGTAGTTAGAGTCGGTGACGGATAAAAGCCCATCTACGGCACATCTTTTAAAAGGGATCATGGAGGCGGAAGAGACGAATGGAGGGGGAATCCTGGATTCCTCCAGGTAAATAAATCAGATCTATTGAAGGGGAAGGAAGACCCGATGTTGTTGGAGGATTGGCCGCGATATAAAGATGTCGCTATCAGTAGTTATGGGATGAAATATGGGTGGCACATTGAGTAGGCTCAGCACCGCTCATTTGCTGAGGCTTTGGGGAGAGGGGGAGAAGGAAAAAGCCTTCCTAATAGCTACCTCAAAAAATCCCTACTGTAAATTTAAACAAGGAAGAAATTGAACAAATCTCTGAGAGGGAAGAATGGTTGTCTACACAGGGTTTAATATATAGATTTAAAGTTTTATGCCCAACTCGTTCTCCTCTTCACGGGTGGATTACGGAACGATGGCAGCATCCTTTTCAAAGTAATATTAAAATTAGACATGTTCGAAGAGGGAATTTTATTTTTATTTTTGATTTTATCAAAGATAGTGATGTTGTTTTCAATAATGTCTATTGGGTTTGGGATAAACACGTCCTCCTAATTAAATCATGAAATTGAGATTTCAATGCCCTGAACAAAACCTTCAATTCCAAACTGATTTAGATCAGGCTTCCAAACCTTCACTATCAGTTTTGGGATGATCTGGTTTTTAGAGCCATTCGAAACACTATTGGGGATTTTCTGATGATTTGTGATATGACTGATGAAAGAGGGCATTCCAAATTTTGGTTAATTTAGACACTTCGAAGGAGCTTCTTACTTTGGTAGAATTGAAGGTTAGGAAAAAAAATTGTGTTCAATCTCTACATTTTGAAGTAATTGTGCTTAGGCGTAGCAGATGTTTTAAAACTGGGCATCTTGTCAACGAGTGCCCAAGTATCAAGTCTAAGAAACCCAATTCTTGGTGGAAGGAAACAGGGATTGAACATATCACAATCCAAGCTATTGATGACAGTGGGGATGAAAGAGAGAGAGAGTCGAGAATCAGTTCCAGAAACTCCATTACAAGTTGGGGAGCAGATTCAGCTTAACAAGGAACCTTGTGTAAATGCTTTAGATAAGGAGGTGGATTCCTTATCAAAGACCGAAAATGTGTTAGAAGAGAAACAAGAGGATGTGTTAGTCCAGACCTCGGTTGATGGAAAAAGAGTGATAGATCATTTGCAGACTCAGAAGTAAGCGGATAACCTCGAACTCTATACTCCCATATTTCCAGTTTTTGAAGAGTGGGGAGAATGGAAAGTTATCATCTCAATCAAACAAACAAACAACAAAAACAAACCAACAACCCAAAAAAAAAAAAAAAAAAGAAGAAAGAGAAAAGAGAGAAGTAGTAGTTAGTTTAAGGTAATAATGATTTGAAACTTATAAACATGTCTCTCATATCCCAAAAGTAAAACATTATGAGAATTTTTTTTATAGCTGTGGCTCTTGGCTTGGTTTTTTTAGTAGGAGTTTTTATTGAAAATCCTGGCCTTCGAGGCTACAGATATGCTATTTTTCTAGATGTGCTTTTGGTTTTCGATGGATGTAAATGCTTATTTTGGCTTCTAAACCTTTTATCTTATATCTTATCAAGTGTTTGATACCTGGTTTTCCATTTCATGTTTATTTTTCTACTAATTTTCTAGATATGCTTTTCAGTTTTCTATAGATGTAAATGTTTATTTTGGCTTCTAAGCCTTTTAACTTGTCTCTTATCAAGCGTTTGATACTTGATTGGGCCGCTATTTTAAAAAACCCTTTCATTCGGAAAAAAAAAAAAAATACACCCCAACTAAAAATTCATACAATAAAATTGAGATGTATAAAAGAATTATAAATTTTCATTAGTCATATAAAATTAAGTTATTTTATTCTCTATAAACTAGAGAATAAAGTTGTCATAAAAAATAAAATTATGTAAAAATTAAATCTAATCCTAAAATTTTATGTATTTCCTATTTTAAGTCCATATTAAAACATAACTAATCATAGAGATGATTAAAATTGTTCTTCTTATCACTTACATAATCTTATTGTTTTTAATAAATTTTAAATCTAATATCATAGAGGACCAAAAAAATTCCCTTATTCTTATACATATCTAAAATAATCCTGAGAATGATATAAAGTTATATATATTTATATTTTGATATAGAGCTAGAGTTATATTTGGGATGGAGATTTTATTACTATTAAACATTTAAATTAAGATATATAGATAACTTTACTTATACTCTATTTATTACTTACTTCCACAAGGTGTAGATATATCACATGTTACGATACCATATAGAATTCACTACCCAAAAGGGATAATATTTTTTCTATTTATTTAAACACATTTAAACACACCAATCATAGAGAGTACACAATTTTTCATCTCAAACATCAATCAATTATTATTAGATTCCTCGTAGTTACTTATTTGGGTTAAAATAAAAAATTATATAAATTATAAAAAAATCAATGTCTTTTCTTATATTTTAGGTTATTATAAAAAAAAGTTATACATCACATATGTACCTCTTGTACATATTTATTTTTGGGAAAAACCTTTTCCACGAAAACATAATTTTCTAAAAATTTGATAAATATAATCCAAAATAACATAAAAGTAACCTATTAAACAACGTTTACTAATCCTCATTAAAATCAAATAATTTTTTTATTAAAAGGACTTATGTTTCTCTATATTATATATATAAATATACACTTAAAAGTACATATAATGGGATCCCATCCGCATCATAAGGTAAGACTATATACATAACATCAATTATATAATTAAATCATAAATCAACACAATTAATCAAATGTTAATTAAAATAGTAATTCATTGAATAAAACATTTTTACTTATGTCACATATCCATAATTGTTTTCTTCTCTTAAAATAATAAAAGTGTATATTTTATTTTCACAATAATAAAAAAATTATGACTTACACAACAATATACTTTATGAATCATACTAATTCACCATGACATCTTTTCCTAAGTATAGGATTTCACAACCTCTTTTACAAAGCATAACAATTCATAATTGCATCCCTTTCTAATTTAAAAAAATTATAATATAGTCATTTCGTAAGCATGATAACTCAAAAAGCCATAAAATAGGGAAAGATTACCTCGCATCCATATGATTTTGTTAGGCATCCATGGCCATCATCAACCCTAAAGCCGAAGACATTTCAAAAAAATGTAAAAAATAATAGTATTGTTTCACACATACGGTAGAACACATAACACTTATTTAAATACTAGTTGTAGCTGGACATCCATTAAGGATCAATCAACACAAAATTGAGGTCAACTAAGTAATAGGAAATCAGAGGGAGAAATAAAGTATGAAAATCACTTTAAGTAAATAAATATTGATAGGAATTTTACTTTTGAAATTTATCATTCAAAACATTAACCACACCAATGGTTAAAATTTTGCTAAATCGCATCCCCCTTATTCACCCTAAGTTTTGTCTTTAATTTATGATCATTTGCACATAGTATGACTTAGTTAGCACTAGTAAGCAATATTTAACCTACCATAATATTGAAGGAATCCATTTTCTCGATATTTTTCCTTTGGTCTCTACAACCCTTCGATTATTTGGAAACTCCTCCTCCTAGTGATAGTAGAAGTAGGTTTTCATAGAAATATTTTTTAAAAAGGATGGTTATTTGTTTTCGTTCAAAACCAAACATGGAGGAACATGTTTATAATCATGGCATTGTATGTCCTCTCTAAAAATCAACCTATAATGCATCAACCTTGGTCTTATATGTTCTTAAAATCTCCAAAAAAAGAAAAAAAATGTGTATATACGCCAAGGCAAACAAATTTTATCAAAGAAAAAAAAAATGAATTTTTTTTAAATATATAAAGAAAATTTAGAATTTAACATGTCTTAAAATTGGTTAAAGCTCATCCATAGTGTAATATGAAAGTTCGTATTAAAAATATTATCCTTAAGGTAAAAATACCCTCTACGAACTAAGTTGTCAATGTATAATGTTATACAAGTTTAATATCAACCATATTCATATAGAATTTAAGTGGCAATACTAAGGTTATTGTAAATTATCCCTTTGTAACATCTAGGTTAGGAGTGGTCAATGGTTCCATGGTCCATTTCTTGTTTCCCATTACCATTTCACACTTGTCACCTAGTACTAATTATATCCATCAAAATTCTCACACGTGATAAATTAATATTGTAATAAATAAATGTTACACATTTCAATATATATAAGAATAGTATTTTGTATTCCAACTTGGTTTGTATATTGATATTATTCCTCAATTTTTATTTTATTCCTAATCGCAAGTTTTGAGACATTACATGGTTATAACAACCATTGGGTATGTCATAAGTCAACCACTACATGATATTTTATAATAACATGTAAGAAAATATATTACCACATAACTACATTTATGTTTACAGAAGTAATATCCAATTACATATAGATTTATTATGAAAATTTGTAAATAATAAATAACTAATACACTAAAATAAATAATCATTGAATATCTAAATTATTTTAATAATGTCCATAGACAATCTATATAATAAAACAAAGAAAAACATATTGAAACCATGTCCATACTCCTCCAAAATCATTAATTTAATCACTATATAAGGTGTTACAAATATCATGTCCCATAGCTTAAATCATGGTTAGAGAATTAATATAAACACACATTTATGTACATAAACATTTTAAATTGAAAATATTAATGAAATAACATTCTCACAAAATAATATGTGATATATCAAATATTTAAACATATCCATAACTAGTTCATATGGAAAATCTAAGATAAAGGATATCAACCATGTCAATAGTCCTCTGAAAATATAGTGAAATTCATGAAGTGAATAATTGTATATATAATTTTGAATTTTATGACGTTGTACAAGCATTAAGACATTGGAGACATTATCTAGTGCCTAGGGAATTTTTCTTATTTACATATCATTAGGTATTGAAGTATCTAAACACTCAAAATAAGTAAAATAATAGGCATGAAAAGTGTGTTTCTTTCTTGCAAGGATATACTTTTGTTTTGAAACATAAATCAAGAAAACAAAATCAAGTGGTTATTTATTTGAGCAGGTGAGTGGGTTTATTAACTACTATGGTGAGTTAGGTAGTTGGAATTGAAGTTATTAAATAATTATATGACATTGATCTAGATTTTTAAAGTATAGCTGAGTAATGTAGGAATACATTAATAGGTGACATAATTAGCATTTATAATGAGTATCTTATATAGTATGGTTATCTCTTCAATGAGAAATAATTATGTAGTCTAGTTGGGTCTCTAAGAGACAATATTATAAGAGAGTTGAAAAATGGTGGATTGGTTGGATATTTTGGTAAGACAAAGACAATAGTTTTTATGGAAGAGAATTATTTTTAGCAAAAGATGATTAATGAATTATGTGACACTGATCTAGATTTTTAAAGTATAGTTGAGTAATGTAGGAATACATTAATAAGTGACATAATTAATGTTTATGATGAGTATCTTATATAAGATGTTTATCTCTTCAACAAGAAATAATTATGTATTCTAGTTGGGTCTATAAGAGACAATATTATAAGAGAGTTGAAAAAAATGGTGGATTGGTTGGATATTTTGGTAAGACAAAGACAATAGTTTTTATGGAGGAGAATTATTTTTGGCCAAAGATTAAGAGATATATAGAAATATATGTTTTAAGGTTCACGATATGTCAAGTGGATAAATAACATAGATAGAATATGGGTTTCTACATGCCATTACCAGTTCAAAGATGACCATAGATAGATATGAGTATGGATTTTGTGTTGGGGTTAATAAACATACAGGGAGGTAATGATTCATTTTTTGTTATTGTAGACAAGTTTGTTAAGATACTTCATTTTATTTCATAAAATAAAACCAATGATACCAATAGAGTTGATAATCTATTTTTTAAGGATGTTGTGGGATTTGATGGTGTTCAAAAAACCATTAAATCAAAAAAGGACACAAAATTTATAAGTAATTTTTACCAGACTTTGTAAAAGCATGTGTGGACTAATCTAGAATTCAGTATGAATACCACCTAAAAATGGATGGATAAATATAGGTTTTAGACAATATCTTGGGAGATTTGTTGAGATGTATAATTGGAAATAAGCCCATGTAATGGGACTTGGATTTACCACAAGTTGAGTTTGCATTTAATAGTATAGTGAATACATTAATTGGAAAATCTATTAAAAGTTGAGAAATGTGTGTTATTTGAGGATGAATCCTCTATGGAATAACCCAATAATATAATGATATTTTGA
>JARHVA010003960.1:617500-640000 GCA_037957365.1 Torreya grandis
GGGAGACTCTACATAATTATTAATTCCATTGACATTATATGTTCACAATTTGATATATATGAATTATCTTAATTTTAAATGCAGTTGTTTCTAGGTGTAGGAATATACTATCAGTGTTATGTTTTGAAACGTGTGTTATTATATAGTATATAGTAACATGACTTGATGATCTAGAGAATTTTCATCATATAAATAATTTTTTTGACATAATATATGAGGTTTCATGTAGATTATTGAGAAAAAATTTTAATGGTTAATAACCGTAAAAGGCATGACCATGTGAGATAATGAAAATTAAGACTTGTGTTCATACACACGATTCATGTAGGGTGAAGTTTTATAAAATAATACATTTTAAAGTATAAATTAATTGATTTTTGTTTATATATGTGTAATACCATGGTGTTAAAAAAAAAATCCATATTTATTTTTCAAGAAGAGTTTCATGATTTTTGAAACTATGTAAAACTAGATAGTTATATCATTTGATAATTATAAAGGTTATATTATAGTTGAAGGCATAGATTTAGATGAGGATATAAACCATATGTACATAATTACTTCATTAATAAAAAACATAACAATCATAGAGATGTTTGTGTGTCCATTTAAATAGGTTCAAGATATATATTTGAAAGTAAGATATTTTATAATGGAAGATGGGTTTAGGGGGCATATGAACCAATAAGTTGTAAGTGCATAAAATTTGAAATGATTAAAATTTGATCACTATGGTCTAGAGGAGGCGTATGAAGTAATAGTCTCCAAGTGCAAAAATTAGAAACCAAAAAACAAGGTTCACTATGGTGTAGAGGAGTAGGAATGACAATGATGAAAAAATAGTAACGTGATTTGCATTCAATTATGATTTTTGTGAATAATAAAATAAAAAATATGCTTTCTACTTCAATAAGGGAATATTAGGAAAACTACTAATATATGATGGTTCTACATGAAATTTTATATTTTCTATTGAATTTGATAATTTATTTTATAATCAAATTACATGTTACCATTGGTTCATGCATTGAAAATCACTATTTTGCTCTAGTGGGATACTCATGAACTAAAAATACATATATGGGCCATATTGAAAGTGAATATATTCATAATATTTTATCAATGTAATTTGAAAATTTAGTTTACAATGCAAAATGGTGTTTTACCCCTAAAATAAAATTCATAAATAAATGGAGAAGTATATACTCAAAGTACATGTTTTATTCCTATAATTCTTTAGGTTAATGTGATGTATAGTAATATAATAAATTAAATGCATCAATTACACATCATTAGTGATACCTAAAGAGATGTATCTAAATGGGAATTTTTAAAGGAGGAAATTTTAAATTTCTTAGTTTTTCCCTCTCTTAATTTAACACACTTTGGGAATATTTAATTTTTTATAGAGCCATCATAAAATATGTTTTATTTAATTGGGAGAACATTAAGATGTTTAACATGGATAATTTTGAAACAATCATGAAGTTATTAAGTGAATAATATTACATTACTAAAATTAGTGAGAGTTTAAAGGAAAGTGTTGTGCCTTGCATTGGGCCTAGTCATATAAGGGAGTGTAAAAATTAAAATACCATTTTACAAGTAGAATACATGAATTTATCAAAGATATGAGAAAATTTAATGTTGATAAGTATGATATAATTATAGGATTATTATAAGTTAATATCATTACTAATAAGTAATAATATGATATTTTGTGCATAAAAAAGGTAAATATTTGTATTGATGGGGATCCCATTATTATAATTTACTAAAACTATTGGTAAAATGAGAAATTATAACACATAATTTTAATTTTAATGAAATTATAGGATTTATTTAAAATAAATTACTAGGAAATGAAATGGGTTCATTGTTATTTTAATAATATGACAATAAATTTGCATTAAGGTAAAAACAATTTCAATAAAATGTCATATATAATGAACCTTAGACTTCATGCTAGAGTGAAATAGGATATCGATGAATTATTGGCAACATTATTTATCTATGGAATGGATATAATATAATGAGTGAACTATGTGGTTATAATCATCATGATGGATGGATATAATAGGATATATCTTTTATTAAAAAATTCTTTGTATAAGTTTCCACACACTTTTCTTAGTTTCTACAGACTCTTATATAGTGATAAAATTCATAACAATGCTATGCTTGTGGGGATAGAAGACAAGTTATATAGTATTTCATGTTTTACCATGGAGTATTTTGTTGTGTATACAACATAAGAACAGCATAAGTATATGAAATAATAATATAGTGCATAGTGATGAATCTTTACCCAATTATTAAATCTATTTAAAGACATTATAGAATTCCTTGCTAATTTTGTAATCATTAAATGAATTTTTCAATTGGATAATATGTTTCAAGCGTGATGAAATTTACACACTATTTATGATATTATTGAAATTATTTATAGAACATATTGGCTTTTTCTTTGGTTAATCATCAGCGTATGTTAAAATTTTAAGGTCATGGCATAACTGAGTGTCTCATAGAGGATTTTAGTGTCTGTTACATGAGGCTACATAGTTGGAGGTTGTCTGATAGAGAGAAAAATCTTTCATTTTCAACTAATTCAACATTTATTTTTAATATAGAATTAATTATAATTAGTATTGTAAAGACTACATCACATGGAGATTTATTATATCTCAAGAGGATTATAGTTTACATTTAATGATTTTTATGTATAGTGATGTCTTATCAGTATTAAATCTTTATGTATTTTGTAAGTGAGTTATTTAATATAATTAATATAAGTAGGTGGATAACTTATCTATTTAAAAACACACTTACCTTCATATAGTTGGTTAGATCACATAAATATATTACTATTCATATATATAAGAGGCTAAAAGTCTATAAATTAAATAATCTTGAGGATGTTGTAATATTATGTGCATTTGGAAGTCTAAAATCAAAATTTAATGTGTAGCATTTTTAATTCCTCCATCAAAATGAAGAAAATCATTATTATCTCATCATGTTTGCATGAGAAAGGTTGTGAATAAATCATCTATTGTGTTAATTTTTTTTATTGCATGATCTTAGGTAATCCTTTAATGGACGCCCTTACTAACCCTAAAATAATTGGTATCAGAGAAAGATTATTATTGTTGAAGTAACATGTGAGTGATTTGTATTTCCCACATTCTACCACATGGATAGAAAAAATATTTTATATTCCAATAAATAAATTTTTGGATAGACATTGTGGAACTTTGATTATTCATTTTGAATAAATCAAATGGTGTATAGGGGAGGCTACATTGTTAGCGAGATTAGTGCACATAATGAAATAATAATTATATATTTGGCTAATAGGAATTCATTCTAAATTATAATCTATGGAAATTATATAATAAAAAAGTGTCGAAATGGATTATGAAATTAGTAATTAATAAAATATTTATGAGATATTTAGTGAAGAATATTTGTTCAATAAACCATAGGATAGGTTATTTCATGCAATTATCAAAATGAGTTAGTAAGTTAGGGTTTAAGACAGATTGTAATTTATGATTTATTTATTTATTTATTGAATGACTTATTGATTAATTCTTTGAGTTAGATAATTATTTTTAGTGTGAAGTTAAAGAATATCCCAAGAAACTCTAATTTTAATTAAAAAAATTAAAAGGGCACACATCATTGTGGTGGGAGAATGTGTAAATATGAATATATCAACAAGTTAATAAAAATATAAAAAACCTAGGAAATTTTTATTGTAAATTTCAAGGCCAAATTTTTACCTTCAAATTACTATTTGAATTTATTTCAGTAGTTGAATTTTTTTTGAAAGAGTGAGATGAGTATAAGGGAGTACACTTAAGATAATGTGTAAATATAAAGATACAAACAAGTTATGAAAAATATAAAAACCTAGGATGTGTTCATCACAATGTTTAAGGCCAATTTTTTTACCTTCAGATTACTAATTGAGTTTATTTAAGTATTTGGAAAGTTTGTGAAAGATTGATATGAGTGTAATTTATTACACTTAAGATTTATATATACTTAGTATAATTATAGTTTATGCATAATATGACACTTAAATGATGTCTAGCTACATGACTGTATCGCTATTTCCATTCAAAATGACTGTGGTAATGTAAATTTATAATTAGTATAAAAATCATACTAGCACATGGTCTTAGTAAAGGAGTTGTCTTGAAAACAACAAGGATTCCTATGAAGGAATGAAAATTTTCTACATAGATGAGGACTAATAAGTAGAAAAAAATGATATTATATGTAAGAAGGTTAAATTATCACTTTCTAGATCAATGAGATTCTACTAAGAATAAAATTAAATTATACTAAATGTAGATGATCCTAGGGAAGAATAATAATAACATGATTTTTTATACATGCTTTAGGTGTGGAGTAAAATGGCATATACATTTTTATTATGCATAAATGCATAATGGTATTAGTGTAAATAATGATGAAAATTAACATATCATGCAATAATATGAGGATAATATTACATCAATTCCTAACACATGATAATCAAAATGTGGAAAATAACTCAAGATAAAGAGGGTGTTGTTAAAACCAATGAAAGAGAAGATTATCAATGAAAACAAAAATAATATATTCATAACCATTTTGATAGAATTATCTAGGATCCAACTGATATAATCAAACACATGAACTATAAATGGAAAGCAAATAAAAGAAAAACTCTATTGTTGAGACTAAAATAAAAGTTTAGTAGAATTATAATAATTTTAAATTCATAAATCATTAAAAAATAGATTAGATGAGAGGTGTATTTATAGGTACAATGGAGGCATAGAGCCAAGACATTTGGTAATGTGAACACAAGACTTATGACAAATGGTTTGTGTGTTCCATATGTCAATATTGGTGGGTAAGGGTATCTTTAACCACTAATTTGACTACAATTTTCCCATGTGCATGTGAACATTAATTACCTCATTTTTAACACCTAAGTGACCTCTGAATAACACCTAATCAAGCTAAATACATGTGTAGGAATAATTCATAATAATAAATACAAGGAAAATAATATCCTACACTAACACCCCCTTAAGCATAGCCTAGGTGGGAAAATAAAATTGGGTCCTGGTAACATGGCCTGAAGAGGTACCCAAGTACCAAGCAACTTTCAAAAATAAGAGGAAAAGGAGAAAAACCATAGGAAAAAACTTCCCCCCAAAAGAGAGATAAAATAAGAAGAGGACTAGATGGCCACCCTTGAAGATGATGCTGATGCAGCCTATATCCCAAGAAGAACACTCAAGTGAATATACTTACTCTTAGTGAAGGGTTTGGTGAAGATATCAACTATCTACTCCATATTTTAGAAAAATATGAGATTAATAACTTGTCCATGAATGACTTCCAAAATGAAGTGCATATGAATCTCCTTTTGTTTGGTTCATTGATGCTGGACCGAATTCATCTAGATTTGAATGGTTCTTTGTTTATCATAAAAGATGATTGTGGTTCATTTGAAATGTATATAAAACTCATTAAGAATACCATGAAGCCAAATAAATTCAATAGTAGCATTGATAACCCCTATGTATTCAGCCTCAGTAGATGATAAATCAATAGTATTCTTCTTCTTACTAGACCAACTAATTGGTCCTAAACCAAGTGACAAGCTACATCCTAAAGTGGACTTATGATGTTGAATATCACCAGCCAAGTCTAAATTTGTGTATCCAATCAAATCAATATCAATGCCTACTGCATAATGAATCCCAAAACTGTGAGTACCCTGATGTAGTGGAGAATCTATTTGGCTACTTTCTAATGCAACTCATGTGGTGTCTACATAAACCTAGAGACTATGCCCACTACATATGAAATATTAGGGATAATGTGAGATAGATAGATGAGGCTGCCAACTAGTTGTTGATACAAGGTAGCATCAACCAATGGAGAAGAACACTCAGCTTGAAGTTTAAGTCTAGAAAGAAAGGGATTCAGAGCTAGCTTACAACCATTCATGTGAAATCATGCAAAAAAATTAATAGCATACTTAGATTTATCAATGGTAATCCCTGAGTTAGACTTTGAAATCTCAATACCAAGGAAATAATGTAATAAAACCAAGTGGTCATGGAGAATCTATCACACCGAGAAATTTTCACTATTGTAATAGCGTATGAATAACTCCCTGTGATCAATAGGTCATCCACATATAGAACCAGAATCAAGAGTGAATTATCTTAACATAAGATGTAGACATGAAGATTATAATTTCATCTAGTGAAGCCAACTATGAGAATAAATGAATCCATCTTTGCATACCAACCCTAAAGGGCCTATTTGAGCCCATAGATAGATTTTTGAAGTTTACACAATAAGGAAGAATATTCCACAAAACCTTATGGTTACTCCATATATATCTCCTCCTCAAGGTCACCATGAAGAAAGGTACTCTTCACATCCATCTGATGAACATCCAAATGATAACCTAGATAAATGGAAAGAGTGAGTCAAATAGAGATCATTTTAGTGACTGGAGAAATTTTTTTAGTATAGTCTATGCCAAGAACTTATGAAAATCCTTTTTCTACCAATAATGCTTTGAAATTATCCATTGACAAATCTACTAATGTTTTTTTGATATATCCACCTACATCGAACAAGTTTCCTTCCCTTAGGAAGTAGTAATAGATCCAAAGTGTGGTTCCTAATTAAGGAACTATACACTTCATGCATAGTTGTATCCCACTCAAGAATGGAAAATGCCTCATGAAATGATTATGGATCAAAATCACAAGAAATGAAAACATGTGGAACACCCTAAAATTGTGAATGCATTTGTCTAACATCTTATGGATTCTTGACCCAATCCCCTATACTTTGTACAGTCTATCTAGCCCAAAAAGGACCTAAAATTGGAAAATTGGGGGAAGATTCTTCAAAAATGTGACTATGAATGGAATGAGGTGATTCTCTATCACTATCCTCATCATCTAAAATAGAATAAGTATATTCATCAATAGGTATCTGATCTGGATTATCTAAATCATATGAACTATCATCATACCCTAGAGAGTCCAAAGAGGAGGTAGAAGTGTTGTGTGTGGATTCTAATGGACCCTATTGAATGCATACACTCCTCTCAATGAAAAATTCATGTGTGGTAGGATGATGAATCCTATATCCCTTACATCATAGCTGGATATCCAACAAATATGTAAGTCCTACTCTAACATTCCATGGCGTTATGTTTATTCTTAAGAATGTGGTCCATAGCTAGAGATCCAAAATCTCTAAATTGATTAACTTCAGGGTTTTGATTTATCCAAACTTTAAAAGGAGTGATCCCTTTCAATGCTTAATGAGGATCATGATTTTTGATATAGAAAGCACAATTAATGGTTTCTACCCAATATTGTGGTGTATGTGATTTGGAGTGTATCATATAGTTTTCCATTTACTTCAAAGATTTGTTCTTACATTTTGTAACACCATTCTACTTAGTACTATATATAACTATTCATTGTAGATCAATCCCTTTTGAAGTATATAACTACTCAAAGCAATGATTAACATACCACCATTATGAGTGTGAAAATTATAATAGTTTTTCCTGACTATTTCTCAACAAGAGCCTTGAGATATTTAAAATGTTCAAAGACCTCAGACATTTGTTAAATAAAATACACCCAATTATAACTAGAAAAGTCATCTATGAAGGTAAACATGTACCTATCCTTATTGAATGAAGTTTTTGTAAATGGTCTAGAAACATCACTATGAATTAGCTCCAAGATTTCAGTAGCTCTCCATGATTTGCCTTTGTCATATTTTTCTTCAAGATGTTTACCAATAATGAAACCTTCACAAACACCATAAAAAAATGAACATGAGGAAACCCTATTACCATAAATTATTGACTGAGTTGTTCTAAGTAGCGATAGTTTAGATGGCCAAATTGCTCATGTCATAGTTTACTCACTCCATCAGAATGGGTGAGTAATATATAGAGGGGTAATCAATAGAAAAATTTGAGAAGATGTACAACCTTGATTGGTGATTTGCTTTACCAATAGCCACTATAGTATTACTATGTGTCTCCTTAATGACAATGAAATCTAGAGGAAACTCAACTTTCTTACCTAATCCAATGTGGGTGATTTGATAAATAGATAGGAGATTAGTTGATGGTGATGGAACACATAAGACATTTTTAAATGTTCCATAATTAACTTAAACAAATCCTCTCCCAAAAAATTCAATATAAGTATCATCACCTATTAGAGTAGATTGCATAGAACATGGCTCTAAGGATGAGAACAAGTCTT
This sequence comes from Torreya grandis, assembly GCA_037957365.1. Taxonomy (NCBI): domain Eukaryota; kingdom Viridiplantae; phylum Streptophyta; class Pinopsida; order Cupressales; family Taxaceae; genus Torreya; species Torreya grandis. Next base: position 625,828 of record JARHVA010003960.1, read on the forward strand.
GTGAAAAAGCCATGTGATGTGAGGAACTAGAATCAATCACCCATGTGGATGGCTAAGATGCTATTGCAACAAGGGGATTTCCCTTACCTTTCCCCTTACTACTTTATTTTTCCATAGAAGACTCCTATGTTGATAAGGTTGATTTGACTGTATCAAGTACATTGATGTTCTTTTCCTCAAGCATCTTTATTAAACGATGAATCTATTTTTTCATACATTTGATTTCATCATGCTTAGTTATATTACAATAGGCACATGTGATCCTCTATTTCTGTGATTTCCCACCTAAAGAGGAGGACTCATATGATAATTTTGGATTAGTATCTAATTTTTGACCCTTTTATTGCTCTTGGTCCTTGTTTTGTTTCTTCTCCTTATTTATTGAAATCTTCAATTTGTCATGACTCAATAAAGCACATGATTTAGAGGAATTCAATATACCCATTTGGATCAGTTTGTCTTAATCCCTACTTAATTCTTTGGAAAAATCATCAAAGAATGGCATACTCCATGCAGGTTCTAGGGCACATTTAAAATCATGAAAGATAGAGACAAAAATTGATTAGTTAGGACCTAACTTGGAAAGAATAGAGAGGATAAATTGTTCATCCTTTTTCTCTCTACCACACAATTTTAATTAAAACTTAAGTGATTTATGTTTGGTGAAAAATTCTTATATAGTGTCAAAATTGCCTAGACTCAAACTAAGGAACTCATTCTCCAGCTCATGACCCCTCATTACATATTTCTTCCCAAAGAGTTACTCCAAAGTGTTCCAAATCTCATGTGGTGATTTAGCAGATTCAATATGAAAGAGCAAGTCAAGAGAAATAGACAAACATAAAAGACCATATACTTCATCACACCTATTATACAACTTAAGTTTATCTACACCAAGTTTTTGTTTAGTTTCCATACTCATGGTTATCCTATGTAAACCTCTGCTTCTTAGAAAAATTTGTACTTTAGAGTTCTAGTCATGATAATTGAATGGAGTGAGATGTGGAACTAAATTATGATCCATGATGCAGTGCAAGTAGAAATTGAATGAACAATAGAAAAGGCAAGATATTCAACAACCCCACTAAAACTATCAAAAAGAACACCTCCAGTTAAAAAGGTTTGGCACTTTATCTTTTAGGGCATATACAATCAGCACTTTAGTGTGCATGAAATTGGTACTTTATATTTTAGTACGTATACAATTAACACTTTAGTGTATATACAATGGGCACAAATTTTTTTGCATAATAAAGCCCATCAAATCTTAAGATATCATGCAAGGCGAAAGACAACCATAAACATGAGTATAGATTTGATTCTTGAGGCTTCAACTCATGTACCAAGGATAAATTATGCATAAACTACAAATAATATACTACACAAGAGGTCTACACTTAGATACAATGAATTTTAGGTGTAGATCCACATAATAAACCACAAAGATATCACTGATGTTGTCAAGTTACATAATTTGTTATAGTATTCACCATCACATAATACGCACAGTAACAAGGTGACTATCCAAGGTTTTTGAATGCACATTATAGTGCAGTATTTAATATTTCACAATACACAAAGCAAAAAATTGGTTGGTATAGAAATGAGTGAAATATTTGTATTAAAGGCACAAATAATAATGCACGCTCATAAAAAATGGATATCAGACTCAATCAAAAATGCATCCACAAATGATCAATCTATCCAATGATTACATAAGTGACAGTGAAAGATAAAAAAAAATAGACATCGATCTCAACCAAAAAAACATCCATGAGGAGAACAAGAGTGTGAAATTTTGTGTTAAGTAAAGGAGAATAAATTTTGTTTTTTCTTGTGAGGGGGTTAAGTAAAAATATAATAACTATCACAATTCTTAATTAAATTATGAATTTCAAAATGATCTAGAAAGAGGAAGCCAAGGTGCACATAATCCAATTTTTTTTTGAGTGATTATTTAACTTTTTTTCATAGTTGGCAAAATAACAATCATTTTTTATTTGAAAATGGATTTTCAAAAAATAGTTTAGTCTTTTATCCAACCAACTTGAACCCTCATTTCAGATCTACAAAAGGTTAATTATATATCCAATACAATTGAAATAATTGCAGATACTAATGGTGCTCATCAATTAGAGAAGAAAGGACTGTAGATGATACACAGATCTATAAGTTTCTTCTTTACAATCTTAGTTAGAATACAAACTCAAAAAACTAATCAATATTTTAGGAAATTAAAAATAAAATGATGTTTGTTACAAAAAAATAGCTTTGATACCATGACATAATTTTCCAAGATCCAACTGATAGAATCAAACACATCAACTACAAATGCAAAGCAAATAGAAGCGTAGCTCCGTTGTTGAGACTAAAATCAAAATAGAGTAGAATTATAATAATAATGCATTCATAACTCATTAAAAATATCTTAGATGAGAGGCATATTTATAGGTATAATTGAAGCATAGAGCCAAGAGATTTGGCAATGTGAACACAAGACTTTTTCAAAATGGTTTATGTGCTTCATATGTCAATGTTGGTGGGTAAGGGTATATTTACCCACCAATTTGACTAAATTTTTTCAATATTCATGTGCACCTTAATTACCTCATTTATGACACCTAAGTGACCTCAAAATAACATCTAAGAAAGGTAAATACAAGTGTAGGAATAATCCATAATAATAAATACAAGTAAAATAATATCCTACAATAACACATTTACAATTATTGGGGGATGTATAAAAAATAAATTTTGATAGAAATAGAATAAAAAACCTTGTTCTGTAAGAAAATGTTGAGAAACATGGTCTGAAAAGAATAACACATAAAATACCTATAAGGTATCTTAGGTGATGAAGAATCATCACATTCTTCTAAAAAATAAACACTAAAATTTTATATATTGGATCATATGATATTTAATTCATTTATTCCATAATTCCCTTGGATGTATGTATTGTGTTTCTTTTATTAAATTAGAATTTTGATAGAAAGTTACAACACGATGGTCATGAAAACACATATACTTTGTTTAGTTGTGGTATTATGTATAATTTAAATAATTTTTAGGATAATAGTGAGGAATTCATGAAAATCCCAAGACTTTTTATGTATTATATTAAACAATTCATAAAAATAAGTGAATAATCAAATCACTAGCAACCAACCCTAACTCTTTGTTATGGAGGTACCAATGTATGAAACATGTCAAAATGAGGATTCAATTTTTTCATTCTCAAAAACTAGATATGGATAATAGACTCGATATGGAGGGAAGGAACAATCTAGTAAGTGTATGCCTATTAATGTAAAAATAAATATTTAATATTTAATTTTTTATAAATAAATATTAATGAGTTAACCAGGGAGCTCACATTCATCATTAAAAATTATGCTTAATGTTTTTATAGTTAATCATAACTTAATTAGATATTTAAATGAAAATGATTATTAAATAAAAATAATATAAAAATTAGGTTCAAATTTAGATTAGATAAATCGTAGAGTACAAGAACATAAATAATTTGTAATATAGTGACATAAACACTTATTACCGATATTTGTTTCATTATATAAAGTGTTGTGCCTTTTATTTTGTACATCAGCCATCGATGATGACCTTCGAGCATACCAAAAATAAATATTCATATTTTTTAATTTAGAATAATCCATGCATATCCAAGTGCAAAACCAAACCATGAATTATTATAGTCCATTCAAAAAAATTTCAAAGCATTAATTAATCTTGAAATCTTTCTTATGATTAAAGATCCAACTAAGATCTTCATCCTTAGAACACCATTTTTATATGACCATAACTCATTATAGTAAATTTCATTTGAAAATGAAATAAAATAAGCAATGTAGGTGTACATTCCACTCATACTAATGGTCAGTTTCTAAAGAGTGTAAGAAACATAGGCAAGTAAACCATTTACTATGTATTGAAAATAGCTATGGTTGACAATAGGGACTTTCCTATAAATAAAATAATGGGGGTCGAAGTGGAAAAACCCCATGAATTATTAAAATCCATTTAAATTCTCTTCAAAGAAGTAATCAACCCTCAAAACTTGATATGCCCATACCTCATCACTGGAAATATTGTGGAAAATGTTGTGGAATAACATAGTAAAAAATATTGGTAAATAATTTACTGAGTCAGGGAGGAAACTATGATTAATTGGTAAAAAATATATGTTTATTAAGAGATTTTAATTCATTAAAACCATTTCAATTTTAAGTGATAATAATGATGCTCAATAGAGAAATCCATGTTATTATATTCTAGACTAAGTTATTTTCAAACACACAAGTGAAGGATGTTATTTTAATTATTTAAACAAATGTTGAATTTCTTCCTAGAAATGAATATTCATTGTTCAATTTTTAAAAAAAAAGGAAACTTGGAAAAAAATGACCGGGTTGACTTGTCTTAGCATAATGAAATTGAATCTTCCATCTTAAATTACACTTGTTTCCTATAAAAAACAATGCAAAATGAGTTAATTCTTTTCTTCAAATGAAATAGATAAAAAAAGAGGGATGGAAAATACACTTGTTTTTAAATGTTCTCCCGAATATTTATTCCATTTTTTTACATGCACCAATGCATGACATTCTAGGAATTTAAAAAGATATTAAATTTATTCCTAATGGTTATAATAAGAAATCAATTAAACCAAACAAAGTTAAACTCACATTTCTATCTAAAATTTTAGTATTCATATAATTAAAACAAGAAAAGGCATGGAAAAGAAAGAAAAAAATCACCAAATTGATTTTTTTGCATGCGCACCAATATAGTATCCTATTCTAAGAAGAAATACTTTCTTACCAAATCAACCCTACTACATTCAACATTTTCCACATTCTTGACCCACATTACTTCGGTTAAATAATATGAGTTCTATACACATTTATCTCAACCTAGTAGATCACCAATTGACCAAGCACATTGATATCCCCATGCATCATATCTGAAAATTTATATAGGTAATGATCGATAGTCTTAGCTTTTATCGATTAGATAATTAAGTTACAGACATCTTCACAAAACCTTTTTTTGAGGTCAAAATTTTTTAACTTAGGAATATTTTGAGAGTGAAGGAATGTGTTTTCAATAGGGGATAGTTCATTCATTCATTATTCTTTAATTATATATATTTAAATATTAAAGGTGGTTGGTAGTTTATTTCATTACTCATATACTATTGTTTGATTTTAAGATGCACTTGCATTATATATTTCTAATTTTTGGGTTGGTACCAGTCGATTCATAATTATCCACAATATTGTTAGAGAATATTATAAATTCATTAAATACTTGAAATATAATAATATTAATTTTATATTATGCTATTTATAAATACTCACCAAAACCCTATCCCTCACCCTAATCTCGTCTCTCATCTACATAAAAGCATAGTGTTATTTGGTAAAGTATATTCTCAATGGTATTTATTATTATAATGATAGAATTAAGATAGTTTTCTTAATAAAAAGAAGTAGTTATGAAACTTGGATGAATATGTTGTAACTTATTTTGAATATTTAATACATTTATTTATGCATGTACTAATATTATTTGTATTATGGTAGCTAACAAGATTCTAGACCCTAGAAAGTAATTTAATATTATGTATTGACATTGAAAATATAGATGTGCCATAACTATTTTCAGATAGGTTGATGGGTATAAAATGTGTGAAGGATAGCATGATTATTTAAAATCCAATTAAAATACAAACAAGGATTTAACATAATATATTTCAATAAAAATATTACTTCCCATACACCTCTATTTAATGATGACTATGACTATTTGATTTCCTCTACATAGCATGTAATTGTATCCAGACAAAATGATTAAAACTAATTTTTGGTGATTTTATAATGCTTATTAGCTAATATTATTTACTATTAAAGTTAATTAAAAAAATAATCCTATCTATCTACATTGACATATCACCTAAGTGTATTTGAACATTTTATTGAGGTATAAAGAGAGATAATTAAGGTATGTTGATGTATAAAATGAAGATGAAATTAATTGAAAAAAATTAAATCATTAACTATAACATGAAAAAATAAATAAAAATAAATTGGTGAAATGGAAGGAGTTGTAGGAGTAACAATAGTGGGTTTTGCAAGGGATGACAATGATGATGAGGAAAATGAAGGCAAACGAATGTTAAGAGGAGCTCTCCCTGAGTGGCAACAACCTATTAATGGAGATAGACAATTGAATAGTCAAGGGGTCCAAATTTTAAAAAAAATATTTTTTTCGGAATTATCTTAGCTCCAAATAAGGCTATAAATATATTTTCCCCTCAATCCAAGGAAAGGAAGTGATTCTAGAGATCTCAGATGATGAAAGTTCCCATAAAGAGTCCGACTTTTAGAATAGTCTTATTGACAAGTTTTTTGGGTCTAGAGCAAATATTGATGTAATGAAGGGATAGGTTTGTGTAATTTGGAACCTAAATAGTGAGTAAAATATCACATACATTCCCAATGGCTTCCTATAGTTTTATTTTTAAACTAAGAGGAAAACAATTGTATCCTTGAAAGATGGATGTGGACAATGGGTAATTCTATCCTAGTTTTATGGAAATGACACCTAAAATTTAATCCTCTTAAGGATCACTATAGATCTATGCTTATATGTGTTATACATCCATCTCTACCACTGGGGTTCTGGAATGATAACATTCTAATGGGGATATTGACATCCATTGGATCCCCTATTTTAGTTGATTATGTGACCAAGGCAAGAAGCAATGTGGTTAGTGCAAGAGTCAATGTTTTTTTTAGATACGATACAGTGTTACCAAAATATATAATGTTAAAATCCAAATTTTAATGTATATTAAAGACAAAATATTAAATAGATACTAAAATATGGCTAAGTTGTCATACTTTTGGCCATAAATGTGAAGCCAACAAGGCAAAAAAGTGGCCAGATGTGGTGCTAACGACCTCAAAGGACTCAAGTGTCAACATTTAGACATGTTCATGGATAATATGTGGAAAATTGATTCATTTATAAGGTTATTATTCCTATAGACATGTTGAAAGGAGAGGAGGTGGGTCTTGGAAAAGATGAATGGAATGGTGAATAACCCTTTATATCCAAACAAAATTGTAATTTGTAAAGTTATACAATTAAATTATCTTTGTGGGGATAGGATTGGAAATATTATTATTTCAGAAATACTTAACCCCATTTACTCAGAATATAAAACTCCTAGTGTTCTTTCTTCCCAAAATTAAATGGGCTCCATCTTGTACCAAGCTGACTGCAGGTAGAGTCACATTCATGATATTTTTTAAAGAGGATTCTTATTTTGATGATCTTAAAGTTTTATTGGATATAAATATATCTCATCAAATAAATCTTGGGTTTGTTATTTTGGGTAGATCCTCACCCTTAGGATCTTTGGATGCTGAAATTCTAGTTGCTATTAAAGGGAGCAATTAAGCTAGATCTGGGAGGGAGTACGAACAAAAGGGGAAGACCCCTCATTGGAAATTATAATCATTAGATCGACCTGGTGTATTATCCTTGACCAAGGATGATTTATTTTTATATGGATCAATTTTTTTTTCCAAGATGTGTTTGACTTCTCTGTAACTTCTTATGCTCTAATTTTCTCTACTTGTTTTTTTCTAACTATTGTAACAATGCTAGATTTCATGCTTGATAGTTGTTGATATTGGTTTTTGAGGTAGATGAAATATATTTTCCCAAGACTCATACTTTTTAAAATTTTAAAACTTGTCTTTCTTTATTTTTATTAATCAGGTTGGTTGGCTATTACACTTTTTGATCGTTTGGCTATTTTTCAAGTGTATAGTGGTTCTTCCGTGTTTTGTTTTGTTGTGTTTTTTTTTTTTTTGTTTGTGTTACTCATTTAGTTTTTTTTTACTCAAATGGTGATTTTTTGGTTATAAAGAAAGGAGACTCAAACCTGTTGATGTGTCTCGGGCTAGAATTTACATTATCTTTCAAAGGTGGCTATACATTAATTACAACACAAATAAACAAATATCTTAATAAAATAAAATAGAAATTCCATTACAATACATCTATATGTTTGAAACAAATTACATGTTCAATTAATGACTTGTATTTAAAATTGGATGTACTATGGTCGAGGCCAAGGATTATGTAAAGAACACTACATGTAAATATAGTGAGGGTTTCATGGCTCATACTCCATTAAATCCCATTTCTGAAATATAAACTAGGTGATGGTCTTGAACTCTCCATTATTATCTTCCTTGATTTAGGAGAAGGAGGTGAAAATATGGTGGTAAATAAAAAAAATGAAATTAACATGTAAGAATTATTTATAACCACTTAATATGACCCTTAGATCATGAAAGGAAAATGGTTTTGAAGGCCTTAGTTATATTTTTCTTTAGGGTTATTTAGTGGATACATTGTTGTTTTTATGTTGTTGATGTAGTTTTGGGATGCTTTTTGATATTTTTAGCATAATTTATTATTTTATTTGGTTATGATGACCATTCATATATTATTCATGTAATGGGTATGGTCCTTTTTTCAAACCCATATTTACCAACACTAAAAAAAATTACATGTATTTCTAGATTATTAATCATTTTAATAGTAGGTTATAATTAAAAATGAATATATCAATATAGATTGATAATGAAAAATAAAATAAAATGACATAATAGATTTTTATCATAAATAAATATTCAAGGTGATGTTGTATAGACATAAGAATCCATTGGTTTACAATATAACTCATAGACCTATATTTTCTCTAACAAATTACTAAGATTAGTCATGTTAAGTGACAAGTATGATTTATTACATGTAAATTGATTTACATAATGAGTATTATTTTACTTAATCAACAAAAACCTAATGTTTAAACATCCTTTATTTGTGTTAATCAAACCTCATCTTTATGTAATTTTATGTGTTGTAAGTTATTTTCTTCCCACTTTTTGTATGTTGGGACATCCACTATAGAAATATCCACATTTTGTCCTCCCGCATTATCCAGAGCTTGTAACCTTATTATTTTTTATCTATATTTATATTTCAATGTATGTGATTATAAGTTGTTAACATCCCTCTCAAGAATCTACTCATAACCTTCATTATGTGAGACTATGTATGCATGTATTTATCCTTTTATTTAACCTATGATCCACTATTATCTACATACGTTTGTGATGATATTCATATTCGAAGGCAATTTCATGTACTTAAATTATTTTATTCACAGAGATGCATAATTTTTAGCATCGTTTTAAAAAAAATAGTGTCTACATATCCCCACATCAAGCTACATTTAATGCTTATAAAAATTAACATCTATGCATTATAGTTCAAAAATAATTGGGTCCTTTTGTTAAAATTTGTCCTAAAGTCAACCCTAGAGTGTAACTATCACTTGAGTAGTTGTAATCATGGTCTATATTTATCGCTCTATGTTTTACAATGGTATAGAATCCCTACCATACTCTATACTACATGCACTCAATATGTGACATGATTATTATTTTTGCACGATATATTGCTAATCATATTACTTGAGTTAGAGTTTCTTGGAGGTATTGGTATGTTATTTATGTATAAATTTGAAATATAATTTTGATAAAAATATATGGAATTAAAACATACATTTAGGTTTAAAAATTGGTATTGATTATTATATTTAATAAGTGGCATATGAAAAATATTTAAATTATTAATCATATCAAGATACTTAGTTTTTATATTTGACTATCTGACTTTGACTAAATTATGGAGGATAAAATTGGGATTAATTGTACTTTAGATTCATTGATTTTCATAACTTGTTCTCTATATACTCAGTTGGGCCATTTACATAGGATTGGATTAGTATAAACAATTGATATTGACCCATTGATTGGTATTGACCTCTAGAAAATTCAGGAATTATGATTATACATTCATGTAAATTTATATTTTATTGAAATGTGTTTATGATCTTAAACCTTTATGATGCACATAACTCTAGAAATTAGTCTCCTTTTGATTGAAACCCTAGATTTGTTTTTTAATGATAAAAATTTACAATAATTGGGGAGAGTGTAATGATATAAGCTAACACCAATAACCCATGTGTGATAATTGATTATTGTAATTGTATATAATATTGTAATGAGGTAAATACATCCATAAAGTTATTCTACATGTTATTCTAAAATTTTCCTCTTATTTATATTAATATAACTAATTATTCTCCATGATAGTTGATAATGTTTTATTGAAATTGGATTTAGAGTTTTTCAAACTTTTATTGTGACATCCTATAGATAAATTGGAAATTTGGGAAAAATTAGGAAGGTTTTCTCAAATTTGAATAGTTTATAAATGCACATTATATAAATTCCAATTCCATTTTGAATGACACCTTGATTTGTTTGTATATGGATACAATTTAATGATTTCTCAAGCCATTAATATTATACATTGATGGGATTATCTTAAGGATTTTTTTGATTTTAGACAATGTATGTTGATAATTGTGGGTTAGTGCCTAATTAAATAGGTATTTATCGACTATTTTTAATGATTGAAATTGGATGAATTGAATTGAGTGTAGATGGATTGAACTGAGAGTTTAGAGATGTTTGTGTGGGATATTTACCATATTTCAAAGAAAAATTGAGATTGATGTATGTGTATAATACCATAAAAATGTTTTAGATAATAATATAGTATTAAAGTGTGATAAAATGAGATAATATAACCTTGTTTGAGTGCTCGATTCATGCATTCAAAATATGTGTCAAGCTTATCATTGTCAAGTATAAAAAAAATAACATCTATAAATGCCATATATTTATTTTACTAATGAAATTACTAGAGTAAAATAATAAAATATATTTGAATGTGTACACATGATTTCTATCTAGTATGAGTCTAAAAATTTATAGGACACTGAATAAAAAAACATGAAATCATGTGTATTCAAAGTCCACAGACTAAATATTTTAATCTAAAATAAGTTTTTTAAAATAAATGTCAAGGCTCATAATGCACATGTTTTAGTGAAAATAATGTTTCCCTATAACTTGTTTCAGATGATGCTTGCTTACTGAAGGATTTGAGAACTTGATCTTCCTTGTTGAAACACATAGAGATTTGGGGTAATTATGACCCAAATTTGTGTATATATCAAAGATATTTGGTTGGGAAGGAAACATTCTCCAATCATGATGAATCTATGGATAAGTATGCGATGTAAAAATTTAGATTAATTAAAAAATAAGATGAGAAAACAATCAAACTAGGTTAACTAAAACATATAACTATTTATTCATATGAGATAACCATTAGTTAAAGGTCACTCATAGAAATTAAATCAGCCAATATGGATGGATTATATATTAAATTTGAATTTTTAGCTTGAATTTGTCAAGTTAAAAGCATGCAATAAAAATCATTATTGAAATGGAATGAACAATGATCATTCCCCCATAATAACACAAATTTATTTATGTAATTTCATTGATTGTAGCATATAATGCATGATATAAAATAAATGAAAAATGTCATTTCCAACATAATGAAAAAATATATAATAAGTTTGAATTTGAATGAAAAAATATATAATATGTAATTTGTAACAATGTGTCAATGTTCACCATATGTTTAAAGCATTTGATATATGAACCATGTGAATCTTTAAAATTTATTCTCAGATCTAATTTTATAATCATAAATACTTATGGATATATGATAAGATAACTTTAATATATAATATTATATGTTGAAATATTAGGATTGGAGGATGACTATTGATTCTTCATTGGTAAATTTACCCTTATTAGTGAATATAGATTTGAACTTTTTTACGTATTTACTTCCATAATTGATAAAAATAAGATACATTATCCATGTAAAACATATTTGAAAATCGTTATGGTAAATGTTTATTATTAGGTAAATAATATTAAATTAATCTTGGAAATAAATCCATAATGCTAAAATCTAAACAATTATCAAGATGGAACACTAAGGGAAACATATGTTTTTGCCAGTGTTTGAAATGTGTATGGGTTCACCAATATGTTTTAATATATTTTTAATATATGGATAATATTAAAATATTTAATATATGAATCTATTATGTAATTTGTATTAATAGATATGTAATTAAAGCATACATTTGAGTGTAAAATATATATTTGAGTTTAATTCATATTATTTTTTTGATTTGACAAGTGGCATATGTTAAATATAGAAAGAACTAAAGATATCAAGATAAGTAAATTTTATGGATGAGTGTCTCATTGTAAATATATTTTTAAATTTAATATCAATATAAAGAATATTTTTAGATCATTTAATTTTATAACTAATTAAAATCCTTTGCTAGGTCAATTTCATAGGATCAACTAAGTATCATTAGTCAATACTAACTTGCTAGTTCAAACAAACCTATGTTGAAGTAGGGCACAATGCTTGTAATGTCACTTTATATTATCTCTTTTTTATATGTGTTTTTTAATCTAAACATTGATAATGAAAGTGGATCATTAAATAAATATCCTTTACCTTAAAACCCTATATGTACTTGTAAAGGATAAAATTCTATGTAAATGGGGGAAGTATAATGTCTAGATATGGATCCAACCACTCCCATTTTATGATTGAACATTCCATACATAAATAACATAATAAGTATTCATCAAAAACTATTGCATCAAGTACCACAATAATCCATCTAAACAACTAAACCAGTTTAGCATGATAGTGTCAATGTAATAATAACATAATATATAATGAAAATGTGGGATTGTAACATTATTTCCACATACATATACATATATAAATATGCATACATACATACATACATACATACATACATACATACATACATACATACATACATACATATATACATATGCATATACATACACATACCATGATTAATTAAATTATAACCCATAAATTTACTATTGAACTATCACATAATGTTTTCACAATCACATATTCTTAACTTAATATTTCATATGTTATTTATTCACACTTAATAATGCTAAAAATGACTTTGTATAAATATGTGTCATGTGTATTAATTAATGATAAAAAAATGTAATATTTCACATTTTAATATGTTATAAAAATTAACTAAATATAATACTATGACTTCCAACCTTTGATAAAACATCGACCTAAAAGCCATCATCTTATGTCTAGTTCCTCAAAGATCATGTCATTTATATGACAAAGTTTATTTGTGTTGAATTTTGTCCATTTCAGCCTTAACCATTGGAGGTTGACATTGATGTAGATGGGTATAATTTTGATAAAAAGATAATTAGATTATCTAGATTTTTAAACTCCCCCAAGGACTTATTGTATATTATAGCATTGTATAAATGAGAACCCTCTAGTAATAATTTATTATGGACTTTAGAATTATCAACTACCAAATTGATCATGTAGTAAGAGTTTATGAGATTTAAAATTATTTTGGTTAGCATTCCAAAACCCAATCAACTAGAATAAGACCCACTTAAAAAATTATTGGGAATAGAAAGGTTAAATGTGTAGCTTATGCAGGGCGTGTGAGTTCACACCATTAGTACAAAATCCAACCAAAATAAGGATTAAGTGAATATGATTAAAATAATACTATAGAAAGAGAGAGAAATTACACTTTTTTTTTATTTTCATAAATCTAATATAAATACATGTTCTTTCTACATACAACTGGTAGCATATATGTTCGACATATATTGATAGTTTCCTCTGGCCAAAAAATTATCATATGTTGACACATTCATTTTGGAAAATCAAATTATAGTTAATGGTGTGAAATATTACTTTAAAAATTAAGTGTCATCTTGAAATCCATGAGATATCCTAAATTTAAACCCAATGGTGTATCTTTATATCATTTATGATCCATGTTTATTGAATTTAGCTAAAATGTTTCCAAGTAATCCTATTTTTGACTATTAGTAACTTGTGAATCATGTTCAAATGCATATTAAATTTAATTAAGAAGCATGCTTGATGAAAAATGAAAAATCTTAGTGAAAAAAGGAACATCCCTTAAATGTCGATACAAAACCCCTTAGGAATTACATCAAGAAATTTCAATCTTCATTAAAAATAATGAAAAAAAAACATGATCCTTCATGTA
>JARHVA010003960.1:647500-707500 GCA_037957365.1 Torreya grandis
TTCTACAGTAATAAAAATAAATTTCAAGGATTTAAGATTCTATGTTGCTATAGCTTGTGGGTCACTATTAAAACACCAAGTTCTTCAAGGAGATGCATGGGTTCAAGATTTAGGTGGAGTAAAAGGAAGATCTTCAAGTTTATGATTAGGTCTTGGAACAAATAAATACGTTTTATAAATATTTGTCAAGAAGAGGCCCTGGTTTGACCAATCTAACATTGTTTTAGGCTAAAGGAGAATCAAATCTTGGTTCTAATCTACAGTGTAATTTTGTCTTTTGAAAGTAAGCCACTATCCATATTTAGCCTTGGGGTTCTTGGTAAGACCCCATGGTTTTCAAGTTTTTTGAAGTCTTCCTTATTATTTTTTTTCTAGTTGGTTTAGGGATTCCCTTGGGAACCAAGATAGCCTTATAGAGCATTACCTCTTATTTATATCTATGGTTAGAAGTGGGGGTCTATTAAACCCCCATAGTATTCTATTTTCTATTGGTTTAGGGGTCCAGCCAAAACCCCCTCTAATAAGTTTAGATGTTGTGTCTTTTCTTTCTATGAGATTTGCTATGTTTGGGTTCCTTTCGAGATCCAATTTTGGTTCTATTTTTTATCGTTTTGAACATGGAGAAAGTTGATTGTGGGAGACTTAGGCCTCTTTCTCTACTAATCTAGGATGGTTTTCGATCTAGCTAAAACCATGTGGTTCTCGCACTAGTCAAAATCATTTGAAGTTGTTCTTTTTTTTTTTCTTTTTTTTTTTAATCCTTTGCATTTGGCCTTATTATTTCATAGTGAGCTTTTCCTTCTTTATTCTTTTTTAAGCTAGAAGGAGACCTAGACCTCCTGATGTGTCTGGGGCTAGATTCCACAATAATTAATAGTAGTTTTATATTAATCCAAAAAATATATATATCAAAAAAAAAAAAATCTTATATTTTAGAATTTAAAAAATCTTTTTGTGTAACTAGTTATTAAGAATTTTTTTTTAATTAATGTTTCGTTGATGAGTTTCTTAAAAATGCTTGATATAACACTTCATAATGTTTAAAGTGAAATATCTATAGTCTCATTTTTTTTATTTATACCATTAAAGTTTTTATTTTCTATTTCTAAGATAGGTCAGACATCGACAAGTCAGTCATATAAAAACTTCTTGAGGCTTCTTACACGTCTTTTGACCATATAAATTTTTTTTTTTTGCTACACATTAGATTGAAAATTCTCCCTGCATTCTGAAACCTAAAATAAAAAGAAAAGAAAGAAAAACATATAAATTTTTTACAAATTTAATATTTGTAATATCTATAATTAATTATAAAAATTAAATATAATATAATTATAAAAATACATATTATAAAGTAGGGAAAAGTCCTATATAAGCAAAAGTACACAATGGTCGTTTCTATTCCCAAATGTTTTAAACCCCTTTATATAAACAAAAGTACAAGACGGTCGTTTCTATGACTCGGCAGGCTTAAATTTTAAGTTGTTTGTGACCTTCCTATAAATCGTAGTGCCTGCATTATCCTTTTAAAAAAGCGAAACCCAAGGTTTAGGAAAGTTTAGTGGTGACGTTTTTAATTTTATTTGATAATCAAGGG
This sequence comes from Torreya grandis, assembly GCA_037957365.1. NCBI lineage: Eukaryota > Viridiplantae > Streptophyta > Pinopsida > Cupressales > Taxaceae > Torreya > Torreya grandis. Next base: position 649,098 of record JARHVA010003960.1, read on the forward strand.
AGTTAAGTTCTTTCTCTAGTAATTGAAAGGTGTAACTCTCTAGTAAACGTGTACGTCGCTTCACGAATAAGGTGTAAGCCCGCCGTACCAAAAAATCAATGTGATATATTTTATCGATATTTTATATTTTTTATATTTTTTTTTTAAATTTTATTTCTAAGTTATAATTCTAGAGAGAGAGGAATCAGTGAAATCGGAGAGGTTTATAGAAGGAAATACTATATAACAATTGATTGGGCAGGAGAAATCATGAATATTTTAAACCAATTTCTATTTAACATGTTTTTATGGATAAAATTTTATTATTATATATATAATAGGTAATTGTGTAAATTTTTAAATCTTAGATGTTTCGGAGCACTCTTCGTGATCTTTTATCAGAGTATAATGAAAATGATTAAGGATCACTCTCCATGATTATTCATTCATTTTCTTTATTCTCTGAAAAAAGATCATGGGAAGTGATCCGAAACATCGAAGATATAAAAAATAATACAGTTATTTAAAAAAAATTAAAATTGATTTTTATGGATTATGAAAGCATTAAATCTTTGAGAGATATTAATGCTGAAGGTTTTTATCTTGGATTTTACAAATTCATTAATGAATGATTATGTTATTCTTTCTTCTATTTTTTTACCGATTAATAATAAATGGGTTTAATTTAGCGGCACCACTTTGTTCATGTCAAGACAGAGGGAGGAAAAATATGGATTCCAAACTCTTTTGTATGTCCAAGATGTTATGATTTTTAATCAGATTTTTTAAGTACAAAATAATTTAATAAGACAATCCAATGGATTTCATATTAAAGGTTGAAACTACTTTACAAAAATTAAATGGATATTAAATTTAAGATCAACCACAAAATTATCACATCTCACAAATATTATAATCCAGCCATAACCATGGTCATAATTATAGTTTACACTTTATCACCGTAATAAATTTAAATGTTTATATATAATAATTTCATATTTTATATAAAACAAGAGCAAGATATCTCCAAAATAGCTTGAAAATTATATTTCATACGAAACATAGATTGGCTTTGTATTATTTAGGATTAACGCTTCATAAACTTGGTCAATGAGTTTCTTATTTGTTATGTTTGATGGATTGTAACCGGGATCTTAAGAGTTCTATATCTAATAGTACTACGGCTTGATCTCCCTTCACGCTATAATATGTTCTATTGGAGTTCTATATCTTATAATATTACGAGTTGATTTCCCTTCACATTATAACATCCAACATAGATAACATCATGTATGTGGGCCCATGTAAATTTATTATTAACATATATCACAATTTATTAAAACCTTATGATATAATATTATGCTTAATATTCGTTTTTTAATGTCTTTGGCTCCACATGTGACTCAAAGGATATTTAAAACTACCTACTCACAATTTCTTAGAGACCAAGTCCCACATGTCCCTTGCACTTTGTATTCATTATTTTATAATGTAGTTTTTTATAGTGCATGCTTTTAGAAACAACATTTATATGGAATCATTGAACTGCATAAAATATTGATCTTTCAGTTCATATTTCAGAAATAAAAATATAATATATTATAATGATGAGTAAGTGTACATCTAGATTAGTGAGCTCCTTTGGCTAAGCAGACACAATTAAGGACATCTATGCCATGAAAATCATACATGACACGATATTAGCCTTAATCACTTGACTCTCCCTATTAGGTACGTAGATGAATTTATACCCTAATGAATATATATAAACAACCATTACCCGCACCATTAATAAAAGGATTTGTACACAAATTTTTTCAATATTTTTATTTTTATTTTATTTTTGGTTGGATAATAATATCTGGATATTTAAATACAAATCAGTGACTCCTCTAGTCTCAATAAGGTGATCTAAACATAAAAAAAATCCCACACATATAAGAAATTATGTTTTATTAATTCAAAATGAATTCTATACTATAAATATATGGACATCTATTATTTAAACTCTCTCATGATTAAATAGTCCTTTCTTAAATATGAGACCCAACTATTTTATAAGGGTAACTAACTGACTCACCCAATCAAGTATTTAATATATTTATTTAATAATATTATTTATAAAAATAAATATTATAAATTAATAACTTTAAAAGTGATATTTTAGTAGAATATGTATTATTTATATAATATAATTATTTAATTAATTAAATTATAGAATTAACTAAGTATTTAGATTACACAATCTAACAAAGCAATCCACCTTAATTCAAAATGGTTATTGAAGATGATCATGACAAATATGACTTTGAAAGTATTTATAAATATCTATTGTAAAACACCAATTAACCACTTTTTCATATGTTATAGATTAACATGTGTTGATACAATCTATTGCAACTCTCATAACTTCAAATCTTATGAATTAACTGTAATAAAATCCATGTAGCTTTCTAACACTACCTAACATGATGATGATAAGTATATCTCATTTACGTGATACTCAACATATTCAATCACTTTGTAACCACTCTAGTGCTTACAACCCTTGTCAATCTACATTCACTCAAAGACTAATAAAAAATAAGTGCATCTTCCTCCCATCAATCAATAAGTGAGAAGTCTACACAACATAAAAATCATTAAATAAATACTGTTATGTTCATCAATGATATCAAAAATGAAAAATAAAATTTGGATAAAAATAACATCAAACTCCAATCATCTATACAAAAAGTTCCTTAAATAAAAAATTGACATTAAAATTAGTATAAATAAAAGATAAGTCCTCTAATTCATTTAGTTTAGCTAATCGTGATGAACTTATAACCCACAAGATAATACATTTAAATATCTAATATTATAATAATATTAAATTATAGTTTTATAATGAAAACAATATTGTTCAAACATCAACCACCAATTTTTAAAATCTACATAAAATAATAATATCACATTCTTTATATATATATATATATATATATATATATATATATATATATATATATATATATATATATATATATATAATAAGCAACATTACAAAATAAACTCATAACACAAAATACAATTTTCATGTACAAAAACATTTATAAAGAGTTTGCCCATATCTATCTTCATTTAATAAATTAAAATAACTAAAACATAAGTAACCCATACCCATATACATTTTTAAAAAAAAACACACATTTTAAAATGTGGTTTTACACATGGTGATTTTAAATTTTGGTTTTACACAAGGTGAGATTACATTTACTGATGCCCTCTACATATATATAATGTCTCGAACAAAATACAAAGTAAGGAGGAATACTTACGTGCTAGTTCTTAAAATTTTGTATTAAATACAAAATAAGGAGGAATGAATATTGAAAATTTGAGTTTATTTCGGTTAGTTTTTTAGTTCATTTTTTTTAAATGCCATTGTTGATCGCCTCTTTAAAAAATAAAACACTTTTTTTAATGACAACCCGACGCATGTGCATGTATAAAAAAATAATATATAACTGTAATATTATATAACTTTTATTAAAAATATATATTTTTCATTTTTGAATTGTAAAAACTTTTTAAGATTAAACATTAAAAAAAATAAAAATCTCACTTTTCATAGATCCATTCTTTAACATGTTTCATGACTAAGATATTATTATTGAGAAAAACCACATAACATTATTAAGAAAAATAATATACATAAAAATTATATTTTATTAATTTGTATGAATTTATATATTGTAAATATATTAATTTATTATTTAACTTTTTTCGAGCTCATAAATGTTTTTCACAGAGAAGATTATATCGGCCTAATTAACACATTCACCTAATAAAATATCAAACATACAAACTCAATAACATTTAGTAGTATCATAATTATTATTATATATTAAAGATAATTTTTTTTTTAATTAAATTGTGTAAAGTATTTTTAAATCAATATTTCGGATCACATTTTCTGAATTATCATTAAAATCCCAAAAGAAAAAAAATGGTAAGATTAGATTGCAGATTTATATTACAATTTAGAGATGTTGACATTGAAATTCAAAGAAGTTCGGTAGCGGAAAAAAGACAAAATATAAATGAATCCAAATTAAAATAATTGTTAAAATTTAGAAAACCAAATAATCATTTTATGTTTTATTTTAATTTGATCTCATTTATATTTTATCTTTTTTTCATCTTTTAGACTTCTAGACACTTAAATGTCAACCTCTATAAATTGTAACATAAATCTGTAATCTAATCTTATTATTCTTTTCTTCTTTAATTATAATGATAGTTCATATAATGATTCAAAATAATAATTTAAATTTTTTTTACATGATTTAATACAAAAATATCTTTATCTTTATTTCATAAATCTTAAAAACACCATCTAACTTATTATTACATATTATATTATTTTATTTAATTAAATTATAGAACAACCCCCCCACACCCCCTCCCCAAAAATTAAATAAATAAATCTGAAACACAAAATCCAACAATGTAAAAAAACTGAATGACAAAATCCACCAACGTCCTCTTCATGTTTTTGTGTCGATTTCTCAACTTAAATTGATGTACGATGTGTATGTACTTGCAAATGCATATCTACCTGCCCTGAGCTGTCCAGGGGTTAAATTTGATTCCTTTTTAGGCATTTCTTTTATCATTTTACATGTAAAATCCAGTTAAAAAATAATTTGAAACATATTAATGGACGGGGAAGATTTTATAAAAATTGTCATTTTGACATTTAAGTTGAAAAATTGGCCATTTTATACTAAAGGCCTTAGGCAGGTGCTAGATTACAGTGCTAGGTTTTAGGTAGACTGTGCCTGTGACACTAGCAGCCTAGAATAGTGAACCTAAAGGCTAGTGATGCAACCTAACCCTGTTGGTACTTGCCAGCCTGCCCACATAGAAGTTGGGCAATGGTAGGTCGAATTAATATTTTAAGTCTTAATCAAATGGTTACAGATGGTTGTTGAGAGGATTTGAGGACCAACGAGGAGGATTTTCATATCTTTATCATTAATACATATCAAATAAGCAATCGAATCTCTCAGGTGTATATGGTATGGCCATGAGTGAATGAAGCCAACTAAAAACAACACGGCCTAGATGGGGGAGAGAGATGATGATAGTGGGAGTTTGGAGTTTAGAGACTGGACCAGAGTCTGGGAGTCGGGGTTGGAAGTGGACTATGGGCCATGTCACGACTCACATAACTAAATGCATTGTAAGTTGTGTAACCAGACCAGACCACTTGAAGCCTATTCCCTGAAGTCTAAAGGCAGCATTATCATATGATTTGGAACCCACACAGAGAAGTGGAGTGGAAACAATGAGCATATGCCATTGCCATGCGGTGCAGGCACAACTGTAAGCCTATAATGCATTATGCGTTGTTTATGGACCATTTAATTAGACCAATCCCACTAGTAAATCACGACAGAGAAAAGTAAGGAGTTAGAGAGGCTGGAGCAGATGAGGCATTGACGATCACATCAGCAATGAAGTATGGGGAATCGAGGTTATAGTCTATAATGCATCTAGGTGAAAATTAATGCATATGTCGCTTCTGTGACCATGACCGATTCTAACTGCTCATTAGTAGCGAATAAGCCACGTCATCGACTACATAAAGATTTCAGTCACTCGGCCTTGCAACGACCAGCTTGATAAGCTCTTCGTTATTATAATATTTTTGTCGGAGATAAAACCAAGCGGCGATCGAATGAGAGAAGATAATTTCCAAATGAAGTCATTTGGTTTTCTAAAAATTTTTATGGGGTTTTCTGCTACATGATTAACATATGAGCTTCTTTGTTGAGATCTTGGTGGTGCATGTGGTTGCCATTTGGGAGATTCTATCAATTGACTACAATTTTATCGGGAGATCTGCCTTTGATCTTTTTTTAATTCTATTTGGATCTAATGTTTAAAAGAAGGTTGAAGTTTTCGTGATTCAAATAGAGTCGATACTCCATTTCGAGACATAGAAAACATTTAATTTTAAAGTCGAGAGGTTGGGGGTTCAAATCTGGGGCATTGGATTTCTTGACGAACAGGGTAGTCAATAGTTCAAATCCCACTTTCCCTCTTCTCCTTTGCAAGTAATTAAAATGTAAAATGCAAAATAATTCAAATTCAATGTTATTCAGACTGGACTATTATTGAAATAAAGGATATCAGTTAATGTGAAATACATCGTTCAGCTTATGGTAGTAAACAAATTTGTATACTGAAGAATATTAGCATAGTGCTGAATTTCACACAAATTTGTTTAGTGAATAATATTAGCATGGCGTTGAATTTCACAAAGACTAATTCGGTAGACATTGCAGTAAAGTTAGTTAGAGTAAAGCAGCCAACCTCCCCTTTCACAATTTGTTAGCAACATAGTTGCCTATCCCTATTTAAAAGTTTTGATGCTATATTCAATAAATTTAAAAGTTTCTATGCTGATGGTGGGTTCTGTAGAAAGACCCGAAAGTGAGTGCTAAAATAACCTATGCAGTTGATAAAAGAAGACACACAATATGACACACTGCCAATTATCATTTAAAAAAACAAAAATATTTCTACTATTTTGGTAAATTTTAAGTTAATTCTTGTTTATTATAAGACACATGGTTAGGTTTCATGACCATTCCCACCAGATCTTGTGTAATTGGCTCAGTCACGTTTTCCCCTATAACAATACTATCTCTAATAATTGAATATATTAAACTTAAGATAAAATATAATTTCATTTATATCAATATTAATTTTATTGTTATATCATTTTATTAAATAAAAATATATATTTTTAAATTTATATAAAAATTATGAAAAGTAAAAATGAAAAATGAATAACACATACAAAATGATATTAATTATAAAATTATCGTAAAATAATTTCTTGACGGATAAAAGTGACCGTCAAATTTAACCCCTATTGAATACTACCTTGTATTGCAGATATTTAGTGAGAAGAACTTGATAAAGTATTTGTCCACTGTACATTGTAATATGTTGGCCGCACCACTTGCATCCAAAGAAAATCTGTTAGACACGGTCAGAACGGTCTTTTCCAGGTTTGTTTTTCCGCTGCCATACAGCGTTGTTCAACACTACTTACTAGAGGTTTATTCTTTGTTATAGGTGCTATGATGATTTTTATTTTGACCGTGATTCAGTTATAAGATTTTCTAGTTTACGCATCGACTTTTGCATATATATATATATATATATATATATATGCATGTGGTTTTTAGAGGCACTTTTGATGGAATTTTTTTGTTACAAAGTATTGTATAGTCTATTTTACGTCGAACTTTTCTTTTTTAATTTCACAATCAATATTTCAATTTTTTTAATTTCTGGATTAGTATTTTGAATTTTGAAATCTTTGATTGATAGGGACAGCATAGCATTTATGTAATGAAAATTGCACCATCACTCATTTTTTAGTTGACTTGTGATGTAATTCACTTCAAATTAAATTTTCTTCAAATATTTTGGTCATATATATATATATATATTTCAATTACTTTTTATAAATAGATAAAAATATTTAATTATATTTAAATTGAATAATAATTTTTGAATATTTAATAATTAAAATATTAATATATAATAAATTTCTTTATCTTATAAAATAGACATTTTAAAAAATTGTGTTATTTATTTACATTATTTAATCCAAAAAAAAAAAAATACATCACAAACAATAAACAAGAAGATATTCTATATTATATTATATCTCTACTTTTAAATATATTCATAAAAAAATAGATTAATTTATTAAACAATTTTATATAAAAATTTGTAGATGTAAATGATATCAACTTGAAAAATTATATATTTGTCGAATTAATATTGATACCCATCCTCATCTTCTTCATTATCTTCATTCTCATAATAATCATCATCACTACCACAACCACCACCACCACCATTAGCATCTTATTTAATATTCACATTGTCACCTTCATCCTCATCTCCATTTTATACATCTTCACAATTTAAAAATTTATTTTTTATGAAAAAAATACAGTTTTATAAAAAATTTAAAATAAAATAATATTTTAATTGAAAAACATGAATATAAATTTAAAAAAAAAGTAATACATGCTCGTCTACAATAGAAGGCACCCACTTTTTCCTTAATAACAAATAAATTTAATCAATGAAGCTATTACTTTCATAAATAAAACTTAGACTCAAATTTATAAACATTCGTAAACCTTATTAATCAAAATATGGTCTTAAAATTACAAATTTGTATTTAATTCAAAGAAAATTTTATAACATTTTGGTTGGCTTCCATAACATCATTGTGTCTAAGACGTCTTGCAAAACCATCCTTTTGTTTCTACTTTGAAGTGATATATATATATATATATATATATATATATATATATATATATATATATATATATATCTGTGTGTGTAAAAATGAATAATTGTTAGTAGTTGTTTCGAAGGTGTAAGGAACGTTGAAAGAAAAGTATATTTAGTTTTCATATTTTTTTAGATAAGTAATTAATTTTTACATTGGTAATACTAACAACTAATTAATCATCTTATATTTTTTTGCTAAGTATTATAAATTTGTATAATGTGGACTTTGTTTGCTATATTGAAATTAAACCTATCAACTTTGCCTAACACCTAGGATCAATCACCAATCAACCATTATTTACTCTCAACTAAGTATTTTTCTATCATAACATTCAAATTGTAACCCAAATGATGTCACTTTACGAACTTATGTGGTCTGTACTTTGTAAAAGCTTTGGTACTCACTTCAACTATAATGAAAACAACAAGATAGAGGGTCAAGATTTAAATCGCCATGCATTGGTTTAGTTTGTGATGGCTTGTATTCTTTATGGAAAGAGATAGCATCTTTGCCTAATCTCTATGTCAAAATTACAACTCCCTTGATTACAATTAGGAGACATATGTGTTAGTTAAATTCTATCATTTTCTACTAATAAAATAAATTATGCATAGTTTTGTTTGGATACTAGATCAATGTTAACTCATACATGGATGCAAATCTTGTAGAACTATTTTGTGAAATGTCAATCATGACAGATGCATAAATTATTAAGATACACCCTATCCCTATTTGTAACGCTGATGCATATCCTCATCTACCCACTGAGTCTAAGTAATAATGTGGCCTTTTAAGACCAATTCACATTATCACCACTATTTTTTTAAAGCATTTTCCTCATTGCTTCCTCTTAAATGTGGGATAGTAAACCCTAGCGAAAAGAACACAAAGTCCCCAATTTTTTCATAGAGTATCAAGGCCCTTTTCTTCTCATTACCACCTTGGGCTGTCTATATGATTTTCAGGTTCATTTCACTAAACTAGATCCCTTTTTCTTTGTATCGAGTCATCCTCATTTGGACGAGTTTCAATCTTTGTGGTTTCCTTTGATCTTGAGATCAAAATAATTGCAAAGGCACATTAGTAATTTTTTGCATTTATTAAAACCCAAACATGAAATTATGATGCAAGTTTTGAGGATGCATTGTAAATATGTCAGGGAAGTGGTGGTTACATATACTTATAATAGATTATATTATAAAATATAGTTTTCATGATTTTTTTTGAAGTGTTTTCTTTTCAATTATGGAGTATATTCTCCTTTTAAGTGTAGGATGTGGACATCCCCTATTAATTGAGAATTAAACCTAATAACTCTCCCTTCCACCTATAATTGATTGCCAATTGACCACTATTTCTCTCAATTGATGACTCCTCTACCACAACATTCACATTGTATCATGAATGATCCCCCCTTATGCAGTATTTTGAGCATGAGATATAAATATGATAGGGAAGTGGTGGAATGTGTACACACAAACACACACACACACACACACACACACACACACACACACACACACACACACACACACACACACACACACACACACACACACACACACACACACACATTTATAGTAATAATAATATAGTGCCTTATCTGATTTTTTATCTATATTATTTATGTTTACATAATAATTATAATACACTTTATTAAAAAATATAATGTTTGTGTTTTTTTCGTAATCATTTTATTTTCATTTATGGAGTATATTCCATTTTAAAGTATACAACATGGACACCCCCAACTTCCTAAGAATTAAACCTACCAAATCTCATTGCCACCTAAAAATGATCACAAATTGACCAAAAGTTATCTTAGTTGGTGACTCTTCTACTGCAACATTCACATTATATCACAAACAATTCCCACTTATGTACCCATGTGGCATGCACATTACAAAATCTTTAGTACTCTCTTTAACCATAATGAAAGCAATAATATGGACTTATAAACCTTAATTTATTACCCTCGCATCACTAAAATTGCATTCTTGATTTGATGTGCACATTAGACATGGAGTTTTTTTTTAATAAAATACAAAATAGTTAATAAAATATGCCACCACCTTGGAAGATACAAACCCATTGTAATGTGTGTAGTTTATGTAAATCTAATAATTGCCCTGAAGGTGGGGTGCATGTGTATAATATGGACTATCTAGTGTATAATATTACATAAAATACCTTATAATTTCCCCTCATCATCAAAATTTTATAAAGGTTTAGTCAAAGGCTTGGGGTTATTCTAGGAGGTGTCATTGGATTTGATAGAGATTTAGGTTATGCTACAGGTCTTCATGGCAGTTTTGATGGCCTTAGTTGTAATAGTGAGCACTAAAGTTTTTTAATATTTGGGATTTCTTGGAAAGTGTTTTATTTTAAATATTGGAGTATATTCTCCTGTTAACGATATGATGTGGACACCCCTAGTTGTAGGGATCATCTAATGAGGAGCCAACGCATCAAACCCTTCCACCCCTAGTGTCAAATTAATCATCTGTTGAGTTAGTCACACAACACCAATTGAGTTACTTACATTAACATGTATTACAATATAAGTATTTAGGCAAGTGATGAATAAACAAGATGAACTACATAACCTCAATGCATTTCCTCCACATTATTATCATTACATTGTTGATTGTATCCACACATTGAATGTCAAGTCTTTTCGTAATCAAATACAAAATATTCAATAAAAGATGTTGTCATTTCCTTGAAGTCAGGGCATGTGTATGATATTTTCACTCTCATGTACAATGTCACATGAAATACTTTGTGATTTCCCCTCATCATAACCATAAAAATCATTTTTAAATCTTTCACCACTTACAATATTTGTGTTGCCTTGTTGTAATTTCTCAAAATTCTTAATATAAGTAAATATTATTATAATATTAATATGAATAGATTATCTAATAATAATAATAATAATAATAATAATAATAATAATAATAATAATAATAATAATAATAAAATAGTTATAATATACTATTATACATAATAAGAACATACACACACACACACACACACACACACACACACACACACACACACATTCCATTTGAGAACTTTATCGATTAGGTCAGTGACTTCTTGAAGTTTCAAGATGTGCATGGTTGGTATAATTAAAAACATGAAATAGGTTACACATGTCGTGCTATAAAAATATTGCATTGAAAAACCATCAATGGGAAAATTAAAAATTGGGTTCTTTGGTCTAAAACTAACCATTCTAAATTTGTTTTAATCTCTCTCCAAATCTTAGGAAAATAAAGTGAATGCATAAAATGTTTTAAATGTATTGACTCGTTTTTACATCAATCCATTATAGTTTTTTGTATGAACCTATTATGTAAGGGTTTTGAAACATGTTTTTGATTTGCAAGAAAGCTTAGTAAAAGAAGATATCATCAATATGAAGATTTTCCTAAACACATTGATAGGGAAAACAAAAGCTTTAAATTATTAAAAATAAATTTAAAGAAAAAAACTTATTTTAGTATTACCAAATTTTAGCAAAGTGTTTGAGGTCGATTGTCATGTTTCATTTACAAAAATCGGTGTTGTGTTGAGTCAAGAAGGGAATCCAATAGCATATTCTAGTAAGAAATTAAATAAGGTAAGAACAAAGTATTCTACGTATAATGTTAAATTTTATGCCATTGTACAAGCATTAAGATATTGGAAGCATTACCTACTGCCTAAGAAGTTCATACTATCTATGGATCATGAGGATTTGAAGTATGTGAACACTCAAAAGATGTTAAATTGTAGGAATTAAAAGTGAGTTTCTCTCTTGTAGGGTTATACTCTTGTGTTGAAGCACAAATTAGGAAAATACAATTAGGTAGCTGATGCTTTGAGCATGTAAGTGGCATTGATAACTATTATGGTGATTTAAGTAGTTTAATTTGAATTTATTAAATAAGTATATTATACTAGTCTATATTTTTGAAAGATAGTTTAGTAATGCAGTAATCCATTGACAGGTGATACAAGTAATGTTTATAAATAATATATCATGAAATATGGTTATGTCTTCAAAGGGAAAAAATTATGTATTCCAATCGAGTCTCTGAGAGACAATATAATAGGATAATTACATAGTGGTAGTTTGGTTGGACATTTTAGTAAGACAAAGACAATAGATTTGGTGGAGGAGAAGTATTTTTGGCTAAAAATAAATTGAGATGTGATAAGATATGTTTCAAAGAGTATGATATGTTAGGTGGTCAAAAGACATGAACAAAATATACGGTTGTACATGTCAGTGTTGATTCCAATAGGACCATAAACATATTTGAATATGATTTGTGTGTTAAGATTAAAAAATACGTAGAGAAGTAATGATTCATTTTTTTGTTGTAGACAAATTCTCTAGGATGGTTCATTTTATTGCATGTAATAAAACCAATGATGCCACTAGAATTGTAGAACTATTTTTAAAGGATATTATGATAATTCATGGTGTTCTAAAAACTATTATACCAAATAAGGACACAAAATTTCTAGATCATTTTTAGAGGAATTTGTGGTGGAAGATGGGGTCTAAGATACAATTCAATATTTCATACTATCCCCAAACAAATGGACATATAGAAGTTGTAAATAGGAGCTTGAAAAATTTATTGAGATGCATAGTTAGAGAGAACCACAAGGAATGGGACTTGGCTTCACTAGAAGCTGAGTTTGCATATGACAATTTAGTGAATAGATCAATTAGTAAATCAAAATATTATATTTTTTTATGGTAGAATTCCTATGAGTGTTTTAGATTTGGTATGATTAACAATTATATAATAAGTTAGTGATGATGTAAAATCATTTATAGAACATATACAATAGTTACAATAAGTAAGAAGAAAGTTGTAGAAAAGTAATGAAAAGTATAAAGCAGTAACAAATGTCAAAAGAAGGTTAAAAAATGTTTGAATAATGAGATTTAATTTTGGTTTACTTGAAGAAAGAGATATTTTTTAAAGGCACATATAACAATTTTAAGTATAAAAAAATTGGACTACATAAAATTATGATTAAAATCAATGATAGTGCCTATGCGATGAGTTTACGAGATAATTTTTATATCTCTCTAGTATTTGATGTTTCATATTTATATGATTTAAATGGGAAAGATGGTGAAGGTGAAAAACATGAAGAAGTATATTGGCAGCAATAGATGCCAAAGAAGAAGATAGAAAAAATAGTACAGGTTCTAGATAAGAAAATAGAAAACACAAGGCAAGGAAGTTATGACATAGATTTCGTATAGTGGCAAGGATTGTAATAGGAAGACAAAAATTGGATTAAAGAATGGGCATTGAATAATATTGATAAGAAAAAATGGTATAAGTACAAACAGATTAAATTGAAGGAGTTGAGTTATTTCAAACTCGAGGACAACAATGTTGAAAAGAGGCCAAATTCTTGGAGGTCATAAAATTTGATTCATAATTCTATTTGAGCCTATATTCATGACAAAATAACTACCTCAAAAATTTCAATGTAGACATAACCTACCCTTCCAGGCATGGGACACTTTTTATATTTTTTTTATGCCATACATGACCATCTGAGGGGTTGAAATTGTAATTTAATTTTATTTTCAAGATTTTTTTTAAATTTAGAAATTGTCTATTTTTGTAACTAGACTTGAACTTCAATTTAAATTCATTTGATTTTTTAATTTTGATATTTAGTTTATTTTTAGATATTTTTAGACATACACATGTTTACATGTGAATGTTTCTAAATATAGCAGTTCCTAAAAATAACAGGGTGAGTTTTATTTTATTTTTAGAGTTCAAATCTTACATGTCAACTACAATTCTGAGTTGAGGCTTATTTATGCATAGTTTTAAATTATTTTAATCATTCAACATAAATCCATACTGGTTATTTTTTAAAATCTTGGCTTATTAGATTTTTATTTGTCTTGATAGTATTCAGGGTCATTAAATTAAATGGAAGGGTAATAGATAAGGAGACTAAGCAGAGTTAAAAATGATATTAATGAAGATATAGTATAATAAAATATTTAAAAAAAAATAAAACTATAATGAATCGATCCCACCCCATTCTTTATGTACCCTTTAATGTGTGCACTAAGAGATATTAATGCGTCAACAATCTAATTTAAATGTAAATAAAGTGAAAAAAAACCTTAGGTATCATGTGTATATAAAAACATCTAAGATTGGTTTATTCAATATAAATATTAGAGAGTGGTTTCCTCAACAACAAAATCACATAATAGTTTCCAACCAAGAAGCCTATTGTAGTGGTTTCCTTCATAAAAACATAAAATAGCGTTTTCTTTAATGAAAACATCATTGAACATAAAAATTTGATGACAACGTCGAAAACACATTCAGTCAATGAAAAGATATGTAAAATACTAAGATAAATCATAATCATAGTTTGTATTCATGGAAATAATCAAGAGTAATGATGTATGTTCATCATAACATATATAAGTAAGATCATGATCAATCAGTAATATTTATAATTCATCATTAGATATGAATAGATTTAAAATCATCATATTAATCAGAAAAAGTAGAAAATAAAAGTAGTGAGAGAGAATACAATTTATAATGTTGATCAAAATAATGCTAAATATAATACATACTTATAACATAAACACTGACAATTTAATTAAAAGTAAAAAATAAAAGAAATCAACATATAATAAGAATAATAAAACTATATTTTAAATGTAATATCCTTACCATAATAAAATAAATAAAGAATAATCTCAATATATATTATAAAAAGGTCCCTACCACAACAAATTTATCATAACTGGTAAAATGAGGATGAATGTAGGAAATACAAATTGTGTTTGAAATACACAACTACATGTAAAATACTATTACAATGCACATCTGAAGATAATTACTAGCTACACATTTCATAACTGACCAATCCTTTGAAACATATAAGAAGACACATAAAATACGGAACAACTTGGTTCCACAAACATGCAAATTTAAATAGTGACCTTAGCAATATGGTGCTCAATATACAATTCGATAGATTCTATAATCCAACACGTGCACCTCTTTTTATCGTAAATAACTAACATAGGTCTTGCGAGAAATATTTGTATGGATGGCCATGGGATTCTCAACGTCTGGATTTATCACGAACAACTTTCTGCTTAAATAAAAATTTAATAAAATATAAATGCTTATTTAATAATAATAAACATATGATTGCGACTTAATATCAAAGGCGAGTTGTGCATTTCATTATTTCTATGGAGTCATATTTCCATGCATGTTGACCTTAACTTAAAGCTCACATGGAGTTCGACAAAGTTCGATTCTTACATACGATGACACTTTGTCATTGTCACGGCCTCACAGTATCATTGAATCTAAAGCCAGAAGAAAAAAGGGATCGATGTGCTTCTATGGGGCAATGTGATTGTGCCAAACTGCATGATCCTAGCCGTATGTTTCATGGAAAGGAATTTAGCTTTGGGCACCAAACTAGCATATAAAACGGCAATTAATGCCGAGGAAGCCTAAAATCACATTTAATTTGAGAGGAAAAAATAAATTATCATGATGATCATGCAAATTTTTAATTAAGATGCAAATGGTTGTGATCCCAAAAAAACTTGTCTGTCGTAGTAGATTATTAAACTGTGGCTTGCTCTAACCGATGACTATGTAATGCAAACCGTGAATAGGTTAGGGGACAACAAATACAAGGGAAAATCCTCCCCAGGTAACTACATATATAAATTATTCTTGAAAACAACAATGGCTATAGGGATTAACTGTGAATCCCATATATGATCATAGGGGAAAATTAAACTTCCGAATGCACAGATCTACATTGATCTCTCCATGTGGCACATAGTCAAGTCTAAGTGACTTAACTTAATTTTCTTCTTACCAATGTTATAGCCATCCTTCTATTGCCTGTCATTTTAACCTTCACGATTACCTCTAAATGCTTCAACATAAAGCTAAGATGTCTCGGAACGTTCTTAGTAACAGTATAAATGGATTGGATCATGAAAATAGTATATCCTTGAGTATAGAGTTATAACGGTGATTGTCATAACAAAACATGACCAATCATATATAGCAGTTTTACTTTATCTAAAATTATCATCAGATGGGTTAGAAGTCGAATATAAAGTAGTGACATTGTTTTGAATCTCCAAAGGTTTTCGGATGTATCTATACATGAAAATAAAGCGTGGTAATTATAATTTAAATATATTTATGAGATAAATCATGGAGACTTAATGCAGAAATAGATAATACTTGGTATAAATTTGTGTGATATAAATCACTATTAAATAGTAATAGTGAATTTTTCTAACTAGAAAAATATTTATATAAATGTAAATACACACATAAATATAAAATCATAGTGAATAACTCATGAACATGAAAACATACGTAATGTTATTTTAGTTTAAAATAACATGGAAATGATATGGTAATGACATGCAATGAAGGATACTCTAACACAAATTATACATGAATCCACAAGACATAGTCAATGTACCCACATATAATAGAATATGATGTATAAAAAATACTAATATTCGATGGTTATCATGATCAAAAACATCAAATACGCATGAATAAAATAATGGTAGTCTACATATGCAGTCAATGTCATCATAAGATATAGAAAATCATAATATACAAATGAATTCGTTGTATAATAAGTATTAAAAATAAAAAGTCATTTATAAATAGTCTATGTAACATTAAAAGATTAATGTAATGTCATTTAAATATATAATCTACATAAGGTATATCAAGTTATCCTTAACATGGGCATGCTTATAAGTTGGAAAAGTTTTCCAGGATGTGACAAAATTCACACATATATATATCCATATCTCATATGTAATATGCATGGCATATGTGTATTTCATGTATACAATGAAAATAATGTTCATATAAGATGTATGTATGTATATGTACCATCAAAACAAGTCATTTGTATATATTCATTTTTTATTTTTTGAACATTTTAAAAAACATCATTTTAAAATATTTTAAATGAAAAGACACTTATTAAATGAAATAAAGCCAAGATAAGATATAAAATATAATAATACAACAAATTTGAAGATTCAATAGCATATGTCAACACATAGTATGCACTAAATGTGGTAAATAATTATTCTTGAATATAGCATGTGTTATGTTTCCATTGTATAGTAAATCCATGTCTCAACTTAATATGTTTTTAAAGTTATAATAGATGTATGCTGCTAATCGGTAAGATTCATTGTACGAATGCCATAATATATGATGGTAAAGAAGATATGTGATCATGTAAGCTCAACATGTATCTTTTCAAAAACAAGCATAAATAGTCAATATGTAGAAATAGAAAAATAGTATGTTGCATTGAGGTGTAACATTCCTCAATAAATTTTAAAATGATATCACAGTGATTTAAATGATTTATATACATATGACAAAAAGTTAAAAGATAAGGAAAAAAAAAGATGAAAATAATTAGAAAAGAAAGGGACATAAAAATGAAAAAAAAACAACCAAATATTTACATTTTTATATATTATAATTTAAATAAATAAATAAATAATTCATCTGAAAATACGCTGATCAATCATGAAAATAATAGGAAACTATGTAAAATAAACAACAGGTTATGTATCAAATGATGAAAACTACACATGCCTATGTGTGGCATGTATATTAATACTATTATAATATGATAAATATCAAACAAATTAATAAATAGAGTCTTCATTATAATCTAAATAACTATGTATGTAATGTAGATGTTTAGTATTCAAATGATGCTGAAAAAATAAGTCAATTTTTCAGAGGCTATAACTTATAACTGATAGCTTCGATTAATCTCTTCTATACGTCAAAACAATCATGTCAAAAAATTTGATTTTAACCTAAGGGAATTTTTACCTTAGATTTGATTTTTATATTTTTTGGAGGCCAAGAATGATCATCTAAGGGTATGAAATTAACGTTTAATGATTTTTTTTTATAATTTTCTATTTTTAAATTTTTTATATTTTTAGAACTGAACATCAAATTTAGTTTAATTTCATCTAATAGGATTATTATATTATTTAAAGTGTTTCAAGATATATTTAGATCCTTGTGCACTTTCATGCGAAACTTACTATAAATAACAGCTGCTAAAAATAGACATTTTTTTTCTATATTTTTTTTTTCAATTTTTTTCATGTCAACTCTAATTTCTGAGTCAAGGATTATTTCAGCATGGTGTGGGTTTATAAATATTTCATGTTATTCAATACGAATAGATTCTGAGTTATTGTTGTAGATCTTGACCTATTGGTAATTTTATTTGTCTTGTTAGTTTTCAAGTTCATTATCAAAGTAACATGTGGACTCTGTTGCATGTTAATGGGCCATAATACTATCAAGATGGTAAAATTACCAATAGGAAAAGATCACGAATAATAAATAGTATTTATTCATATTAAATTACTCAAATACTTAAAAATCATGTATAAATAAACCTTAACTCAGAATTGGAGTTGACATAACAAAATTAAAACTGTAAGAATAAATAAAACTTAACCTATTATTTTTAGTAGTTAGTATTTTTTGGTATGTTTTGCATGTAAGCATGCATATCTCTAAAAATATCAAAAATAACCTAAACAATAAAATTAACCTATCCAATGAATTTCCATTGAATTTCATTTTTGATTACAAAAATAGATAATTTTTAAATTTTAAAAAAATGAAAATAAAACTAAACTATAATTTAGGTCCCTTAGATGGTCATGTATGGCCTCTAAAAATATAAAAGAATATCCCATAACTTAAAGTATGGGTTATGGATGAATTGAAAATTTTGAGATGATCATTTTGGCATAAGATGGGATCAAATAGAACTATGGATCAAAAATTATGTTCTCTAAAATTTTGGCCTTATTTTATGCACTATTCTTATCTATTTAAAAACAACTCAGCTCCTATGAGTTGATCTAATTTTACCATTTCCATTTATTCTTGTCAATATTATTCGACTCCTATTGTATAATCCAAGTGTTGTCTTTTTGCAACAATCCTTTCCACTGTAGTAAATACATGTCATAACTTCCTTGCCTTGTGTTTATTATCTTTTTATCTAGAACCAACACTATCTTTTATTTATTTTTCTTTGGTACATGTTGATACTAGTATACTTCATCTTATTTGCCTTTACCATCCTCTCCATAAAAATAAAAATAAATCTGAAACATTAAATACTGGAGAGATATCAAATTTCTATGGTAAACTCACCTCATAAGCATTATCATTTATTTTGTTCACAATTTTGAATGGTTCAATTTTTTTGTACTTTAAGTTGTTATATGTGCCTTTTTGAAATATCTATTTTCTCAAGTAAATAATCACTAAATCTCCTTTTTCAAATATATTTTACCTTCGTCTGACATCTTTTGTTATTTTATACTTCTCATTACTTTTGTATATGATGTGTAAATGCTTCTACATAATCACAAACTCATTCTCTGATTGTTAACTACACTAAATCTTGAACAATCATAGTATGTCTCTTATAAATAATTTAAAATTTTGATTTACATGTTGATGTAAACATTGAACTATTATATGCAAACTTATCTTTGCGTAAATCCAAGTCTCATTACTTTGCCTTCTCTCCAACTATGTATCTAAACAAATTTTCTAAGTTCTTGTTTAAAACTTCTATCTGTCGATCTATTTAGAGATGCTATGCACTACTAAATTTTATATTATTCTCCATCTTCATCCATAAATTTCTCTCAAAATGACTTAGAAATTTTATGTCCTTATCTAATGTAGTATTTATTGGAACAACATGCAATCTCACAATATGCTTAAAAAATGATTTTGTAACTATAGTGTCATCATTGGTTTTCTTACATGAAATAAAATGAACCATGTTATAAAACCTATCTAAAACACACAAAAAAAATGCACCATTATATCTCTATTTGTTTGGTAATCCCAACACAAAATCTATACTCAAATCTATCTAGGGCCTATTTTAGATGGGTAATGGCATGTGTGACACTTTATTTTGTGCATGTCCTTTTACCACCTAACACGTCTTGCACCTTAAAACATATTTTTTCACATATCTCCTCATCTTTGTCAAAAGTTATTTATCCTCCACCAATGTTATTGTCTTTATCTTATGAAAATGTCCAAACAAACCACTACAATGTAATTCTCTTATAATATTATCTCTAAGAGACCCAATTGCAATAGATAATTTTTTCCATTTGAAGACATAACCATCATCCATAATATAATCTTCATAAATATTTATTGTATCACATGTCAATGGATTCTTGCATTACTCAAAAATCTTACCAAAATATGGATTAGTATTATACACTTATTTAATAAATTAAAATATAACTACTTCACACACTATAGTAGTTATTAACCTTACTCATTTGATTAAAGCATCAACTACTTGATTCTATTTTTTTAATTTGTGCTTCAATACAAAAGTATAACCTTAATAAAAAGACACCCCTTTTCATGCCTACTATTTAACATGTTTTCAGTGTTCACATACTTCAAATCCTTGTGATCAATAAATAGGATAAACTCCTTAGGAACTAAGTAATGCATCTAATGTCTTAATGCTTGTATAATGGCATAGAATTAAACATCATATACATAGATAAATTTAATCTAAGCTCATTCAATTTATCATTAAAATATGCTACTATATTCCTTTCTTGACTCAACACAACACCAATTCCAATAAACAAAGCATCACAATCAACCTAAAACACTCTTCTAAAATGTACTAATACTAAAATAAGATTTTTTATATTTTTTTTTTTCAACAACTCAAATCTTTATGTTGTTTCTATTTTCTAAATTTTTATTTGCATAACAAGACTATTAAATTTCTCAATAAACTTTATGTTAAAAGTTGATAAACCATGGCAACTTCTTACCTCTGTGACAATCTTTGGGATAGGTTACTCAACAATTGCAATTAATTTTTCTTTATCCATTCTTACATCATTTAATAAGAATATAAATCTTAAAAATTACCAAAATGTTCTACATAAACTTGCACTTCTTCAAATTTACGTACATCCTTTATTTTCTTAACAATTCTAATACCATTCTCAAATGTTGTACATTATCTTCTTTAATATTACTGAATATTAAAATATTATCAAAATAAACCACAACAAAATTAAAAATATATTCTGGTAACACTATGTTTATCACCGTCATAAATATATTGGGTACATTAGATAATATGAATGACATCACCATCCACACATATAAACCATGTCTAGTCTTGGATGTTGTTTTCCACTCATCTCCTTCATGAATTCAAATTTGATAGTAAGCACTACTTAGATAAATCTTGGTAAAATAACTTTTTCCTCCAAGAACATCCATCATATCATCTAAACAAGGTATAGGAAATATATACATTATTTTAATTTTATTGATTAATCAACTATCCACACACATCCTCTACCATCCGTCTTTATTTAGAATTAGCAATGTTAGTGTTTCAAATGGACTCATGCTCTCCCTTAAGAAACCCTTATTAACTAATCAAATAAATTTCTTATTCAATTTTTCATGTTTTGTTCAACTCATCCTATAATCTACTTGAATGGGTAGATCTGATATTAGAATCAGTTCAATATAATTTTGAATATCTCTCTTTGGTGGTAAACTATATGGTAACTTATTAGGTATAACAAAAACATATTATTTCAACATAATTTCTACTTATATTGGTATTTTCACCACTTCTATATCTTCTTTCTTTGATGCTAAGTCATAATAATATGCTATCATCTTAATGTATTTGATAAATTGTTTTACAATCAACATGCCTTCAGTCTGGGCTTGTTCTTTAAGAGATAACAAAATTACCTTCATACCACCTTTATAGAAACTATATGTGTTCTTTTCTCTAACATGAAATGTTTTTCTATCAAACTTTCATGGCCTTCCCAATACTACTTGGCATGTATCCATTATAATAACATCAACACACCATATCTCATCCTTGTATGTTTTACATATAAAAAATTTGATTAAGAACCTTTTATCTACTATAACTTCATTCCCTTAAACAATAAAATTTGATAAGGATTAGAAAATTTTTCACACTACAAACCTACTTTATAAGTCATATCTCTAAATACCATATTTTCACAACTACCACCATTTATAATTGCATTACATATCTTACCTCTTTAATTAGACCTTGTTTTAAATATATTTGTTTGAAACCATGTATTACCACTTTATTTATTTTGCACATGTTTTTTCTTTGGAACAATAATTTTTCTTCTCGTCATGAAATTTTCTCCAATATATGATGTTGAAAATTCAATATTTTTCTCTTATGTTTTAGCTTCAACTAAATTTACTCTTTAGTGATCCTCTTTCCTCCTTTCATGACCTTCAAACTTTGGACACTAAAATTCTATATCGAATTCTTACTCATATTTATAATAGACATAAGAACTGTGATAATTTAGAAACCATCCTCTACCACCATTATAGCTTCATCCTCTTTAAAATCCTCTTCCTCTTTATTGTTTTTGAAAACATTGTCTATTATCCTATTATCTTTCTAGATAACATGATGATTCTCCTCTAGTGGTACTAAACACACCTCTATTTGTATTAAATCCACATCACCCCTTTATGGAGAGGATTGTCCTCTTCGTAGCCTAGTTAAAGTTCTTCTAAGATTATATCTATTTTGTTTTTCTTCTACCTTCAAAGATAACTCACAAGTTTCTTCCATGAAAATTATATGCATGACTAATTCATCTTAAATAGAAAACATTATAACATTTACATACCTTTTGCCCATCTATTCTTATGTCTCATCATGTTCTAGGCATATAGAAAGCTTGAAAACTCATTTTCATCCTCTTATATATTGTGATCCTTCTACTTCAAATTTTGAGATCTTATGTATAGGTTTTATGCATAATCCACAAAATGAAATATATCCCTTGACTTTTTCTCCATATTTTTCCATGAGTTGGTTTTCTTTTTACGTTTACTTTGTCTTTCTTTTATATGGTGATCCTACCAAATCATTTCATGACCATTTAATTTTGTGTATGCGAACTTTACATTCTTGTCTTCTCTCATAGTTATCTAGTCAAAAAAATTATCTGTGTTATGCTTTAAATCTATCAACTCCTCTAGTTTTAAACATCCACCATAATCTAGAAAATCAACATTTATTTCTTCATTTCTTCTTTCTAAATCTCTAACCATCCTCTCTTCTATTGATAGTTGTTTTTATTAGTGATCCTCTTATGGAATTTATTCTTCATGATTTGTGTCATCTTTCGCATCATCTTTTACGCTTTTTTATCTTTGATTCATAGTGATATCAGTTCATTATTCTACTTGCTTCTACATCTCTTTCATAGTACAATTCATTTGAGAAATTCTTCCTTATCCTCTCATCATATCTTACATGTCTAGATTTTAAATTTACTTGATACCAAATAATGAACCAAGATAATATCAAGAAAATATAGTTATAAACAGGGAAAGATTCTAAACAATAACTAATATGGATTCATATTGAATTATTCAAATAATCAAAAACTATACATAAATAAGATTTAACATGGAATTTGGGTTGACAAGAAAAATTTATAACTCAAAAAATATAAAACTTGACCTACTATTTTTAACAGCTGCTATTTTTAGTATGTTTTGTATACAAGCACGCATAAGTATAAAAATATCCAATTATAAAGTAAACACTAAAATTAACCTATGATATAAATCTCAACTCAAGTTAAATTCTAGTTATAAAAATAGACAATTTTTAATTTTATAAAAAAAATAAAAAATAAAAGTAAACTATAAATTTTACACCCTCACATGGTCACATATGGAGTAAAAAAAAATCAAAATGTCCCATAATTAAAAGGGATAGTTATGGTTGCATTTAATTTTTTGAGATTGTCATTTTGGGATGAGTATGGGCTCAAATAGAGCTTTTGATCAAAAGTTAGGGCTTTAGATGTTTAGCCACTTTTTCGGAATTACATGCTAATAAATACATTGATGTTATGTTTATTTCACTTGCATAACATTGAAAAAAATGATACTATATGATGTAATGGATTAACCAACACGTTTGGATCTTAAATTAAATTACTACTCTATAATATAATATTTAAGGTATTATCTTTTTTGCATGTGTCCAAAAATAAATTATTTGACATCAATAGATATATTTATTTGGTTTATGAAATTTAATTTTTGTGGGATAAATGTGTGTGTGTGTGTGTGTGTGTGTGTGTGTGTGTGTGTGTGTGTGTGTGTGTGTGTGTGTGTGTGTGTGTGTGTGTGTGTGTGTGTGTGTGTGTGTGTGTGTGTGTGTGCGCGTGTGTGTGCGTGTGTGTGCGTGTGTGTGCGTGTGTGTGCGTGCGTGTGTGTGTGTGTGTGTGTGTGTGCGTGTGTGTGTGTGTGTGTGCGTGTGTGTGTGTGTGTGTGTGTGTGTGTGTGAGTTAAAAGTTATGCCATGTGTTTATCTTCATGTACTTGACTCATACAAGATCTAAATAAGTATTTTCATATTGAGTCTCTTATTCTAAGAATGGCACTTGAATAGTCACTAAATTTTAATTATTTATATATTGTATTTTTAAAAGTTATAAAATTTAAATGAGATAATTTTTTCATGTGCATTTTTAGGTGTGTCATTATCATCATCATTTTAGTCATCATCATCAATAATAATTTGATTTATATTTTCAAAATTTATCAATAGCTCAAGGTCAAAAAAATGTGCTTCTTGTGTTTCATAAATATGCATGGGTTCTTCTACCTCTTCTTGAAAATACAAAAAATATCTATTTTCATGAATATTTCTATCTAGATAAATGATGTAACTTGTAATGGAGGAAATATAGATGATTGAGTAATGATTGATTTTGGTTTATACATTTCAATTGGTTCCATTTATTTATAATATTTTAAAACTCTATTCTCCACCAAAATTTTATGAAAATATCTATTATGTAAAAATAAATAAGCATCAATGTATATTATATGATATAAAGTCAATAGTTTGAGTATAAGGTCTATCAAGTAAAATATTATAATTCAAATGGTTGGGTATTAATTAAAATGTAGTGAATACAAATCTAGGCTTTCCATATCTCTTGCTATGGTTTCAACATGTCATGTTAGGGATTTGACACTTTGCATCCATGAGAAAAGGTGACAGTGGATACAAATAGAGCTAAGGAAAAGAATGCAATAACCAAAAGTGAATGCAAATATGTTATGTATTCTCTCCATGATGATGAAGATTCAATGTTGGAGGCTGCATCATGGAGCTTCTAAACTCTAATTTTGTATTGTTCAAAGACATGTTATAAATGGTTAGGGTATTAATAAATAAGGATAAGAACTTAGAGGGAAATGAATATGTTGATTATTTTTTCAAATCAACCAATTTTACTATAGACATGAGAGTTTAAGTGTGTGATGAAGAGGATATGGTTATGTGTGTGTTGATATCTAGTTTTGGTAAATGAAGAGGATATTAAAGCAATAGGATGTAGAATGAATTTAATTATCATAGTAGGATGATGATCCCATGAGAATGGGGTATTGAAGAAAAAATCAGGGGAAAAGTAGAATTCTCATGTTGATGTTGTGTCCAATGTTAACTATATGGTATTCAATACTTTTCTTATAGCAAAAGTAAATACCTATATTTATTTTAATTGAGAAAAACTACATGTATTACTAAAACTAGAGGATGATTAATAAAATGCTAGAATGACTTGCCACTTTTCCAAATTGTGACCTCTCCCCGATCTTAATGGTTAGATAAAGGAGAAAATGATAACTATGATGTAAGGTAAACCACAAATATTCTTTTATGAAAAACGTTATTTTATTTTTCTCATTGATTTATTGGATAATATGAATATGTTATTTGGGATTAGTTTTTGGTCCTGGAAGAAAAATATTTTTTATTCAAACCATGTTCTCCATATTTTGACCCTCATAATGAAGCCTTTAATGTCAAATTTATTTGGGTGAGGCTATATTTTTTACCATTTTAGTTTTATACAATGTTATATTTCAAAGCGATAACTATTTTCTTTGGGAATATTTCTATTTTTGGATTCTAAATATCTCCATCATAATTTTATTTCTAGGGTTTTAGTTAATCTAGTTGTATCTGAAGATATTCCTAAGTTCATTGATTTGAAATTTCAAGATTGTACTTAGAATCAATCTCTTAATTATGATACTTTGACTTTTTGGTGTAGAAATTATTTTTAAACATGGCATATATCTACTTATTGTAACACTTATAAGCATAAAAATATGATTTCTAGGTTCCTGTATGCCCTCAAGAATTTTTTTATTGGAATTGATAGAGAGAGTAGAGATTCTAAAAGTGACTTAGGGAAATAAGAGGAAGATTTATATTTCAACCAAAAATATGTAGAACTAATAATAGACCAATCATCTCCCCCTAAAAAGGAAAATATAGCTGTATCAAGTGAAAATGAGAATTATATCAAAGAATTAATTGATGGAGAATTTTAAATCAATAAATTCATTGGAAATTTCCATTCCCATCCACCCTAATTTAGAGGATGGAGGAGATTTGACAAATTTTTGTAAAAAAAATAAATATTGAGGAAAGAAAGAGTTACAACCCCTAAACATGACCCTCTTATCTTGAACAGAAAATAGTTTCAAAGGGTCTTAGGTGTATTTAGATTAGTGTCATTCAACAACATGTATTATTTTTATGTTGTTATAGTGTTGAACTAGAGTTTCATCTTACTAACAGTATTTTTTTTGGCTATGATGTCCACGAATTTATATTTCACCTAAACAGTAGGTTCCATATTTAAAATGACTTTTTAAAATAATAATAATAATAATAATATAGTGATTAAATTATTAGGCCCATTTGTTATGTCAAACATAATTGTTGCTAATTATTGATAAGGTATGTTGAAAAAATAATAGATTTTAATATATGATTTATTCATAAAATATGTATTGATATAATTTTTTTAAAGAAATCTAGTTTTTCAAATGTTTAATCTTGACTCATTATCTATCATTATTTTTTCTCATTATAAAAGATTCATACTTGAATATATAGTGAGATATTTTTACCTATAACTTATTCGGTACGAAATTATTATTTTTCAAATGAAATTGTGTCTTCAAATTCCTCTAATATATATACAATTGATGTAAGAAAAGTAGGTCCCATGTTTCCTTGATAAGTGATATCACATAATTATGTTTAAAAAGTATACTTATAAATAGTTATTGTAATTAAAAATTATAATATTATTTTTCTTGAAAGAGTCTTCTTATGTTTATTTATGATTTCATAATTTCTAGTTGTATTATCATACACTTTAGGTGGTGGAGGGTGATTAATATATATATTTTGATTACTCAGACTTTGTATTACTATATTATGTATTTTACCTCTATGCATCATAATAAAGGGGACCTACTATATACTATAATCCTAGGTTGGATAATGTAAGGGATATTGGTTAATGTAACCATACTATTTTTAAGTGGAAAAATAAGTCATATATGTCCACTCTCTTTTATTAGTAACCAAAAATATTTATTATTAAACACTCACGAGATTTTTATTATCAAGAAACTAAGAAAACTAATTTTATAGTCTTATCCATAATTTCTTTACATTTTTATTCATGTTTATTTTGTATGTCTTAAACATGGATGCATTATAAAGTCAACAAATATAACACACAACCATCAATACCATATATATATATATATATATATATATATATATATATATATATATAGACACACACACACATATCTATATATCTATATATGTATATATATGTATGTATGTATGTATAAGTATATGTGTGTGTGTATATATATATATATATATATATATGTATGTATGTATGTATGTATGTATGTACACACACACACAGATATATATATATATATATATATATATATATATATATATATATATAAACACATGTGTCTATATATACACATATACATACACACACACACACACACACACACACACACACACACACACACACACACATACATTCATATATATATATATATACATGTGGGAGATCAATAAATAAGTATCAAAACAAGCAAACATAGGGGATAAATATGAAGCCTTAAAATAAACTTGAAACTATAAACTATCAACACCATCAATACCATGTCTACTATAATCACCTAAAAATGGTAATTAGATGCTAAGAGTGTCTCTTGTCTTACCTTAATCCTAGATTATCTCTATATCTATCCTAGAGAATAAGACATAATTTTCTACTCATTCTGCAAACCACATTTATCTACAATTAGTTAAAACATAATCTTAGGTCTATCCTCTTAGATCATAATTCAACATGATCAATAGTATGAAAATAGTACATTAATAACACATTTGGGACACTACAACCACATGAAAATAGTGTCCCCAACTAGGTGTTATAGTCCTTAGCCCTAACTCTTCCCAATAGATAATTTTTCAAATGTGTGCCCCTCCCAAGTTTAATATAAACATATTATCTTATCCGTACAAACAATAGATCCCTATAAATACAAGTCTAATTCAAATTTATTCATTAAATGTAAAATAGATGAAAATTCACATTCAAACCAAAGACAAGCTGAAAAAAATTAAGGTATTTGATCCCTATTTTCCCCTAATTCTACATACTAACATATACAATAGCCCTAAGCCTAGTTTTCAAAGATTTCAAATCTTAAAAACATTCAAGGAATTCAATTCCACTCTCATTCTAGAATTCACTTATGATTTCATTAATCACTAGGTGGGAGAAATACATCGAGGTTTATCCCTCTTCGGAGTATGTGTATGTAATAAAATCTCTTCACATGAAATTTTTGAGGATGTCCACCATATCCTAAGAGGGATAGAGTTTTAATACTAAATCATGTTTTTTAGGCACAACATAGAGCTCTAATTTTTGTGTATGCAAGAACATCACCTAAAAACATAGGTATAAGTACTCCTAGAAAAAAAGAATAGTCTCATAAATGGGACACTATCGCCACCTTAAACACACTACACAAACATGGATCTATAGTCCATATTAGATTCTATTATCTCGTGGGAAGTTTAACATCATAATCCTATTGATGCTACTCATAAGTACCCGTATATTAACTTTTAGAACCCAGATCATCTGTGACAGTCAATTTTTAGATAAGTCTTTCCTATTATCATTATTTCTAAAAATTCAAAGAAGGTTGAATGCTATAACAAATCAGTTCTTAGTTATTTCATATTTATTTAACTGATATATACATCTTATCTCTTTAATCTAAACATAGGTTGTACATAGTTAAACCCTAAAATGTTAAATCATTTGGTGAACCCATCTTACTTCGAATATTACTTCAAACCCTAGCTTGAATTCATCCAATTTTTGTGTAATAAAAATGTGGATGAATACTTTTGATTTTTTTTAGTTTTTAGACATCCTAACTAATTAAAATCAACTTAAAATTATGTGTTGAATTTATTTTAAATATAATAAAAAATTTTGCAAATAAGCTCTAAATTCAAAAAACCCTAACCCTATACACACTTAGGGTTTGCATTATTTTCTATTTATACTCAAATTTTATTTCCAAAAAATAGAGTTTAGATTAATATATATTATATTTCATATAATCATGATCATAGTGACAAAATAAATCAATCCCTTTTTTTGCAAAGTCTAATACTTTCATTTACATGTTTGTTCCCTTTAATTCAGAATGAACTCAGAAAAGACATAAACACATGTATAGATGACGATTTGTATCAATTGAAATATATGTCATATCTCATATCTCATTTAGTTTTATATTTATACTATATGTAATTAAAATAACAAGTAAACCTATACACATAGAGTATTTAACACATAAGCTAATAACTATATTTCAAGTTTCAATGTCAGATCTTATGCATATGAAAGCATATCCTTCTCCTCCTCATCTCTATGAGGGTGATAGCTAATTTACCTCTAACTAAGTTCATGCAATCATTACTCCAAGAGGTTAATTGGCCTATAACACTTTAACTAATACCCATAGGTGTGTGCCTACAAGTTCAAACAGAAAAAATTAGCGTTTACACTTGAGACACTCTATGTGATCAACTTTTAAGCATGAACAATATAATTACATGTTTATAAAATCAAAATAATATATTACAAGAAAATATTACAAGATTTGAAAATAAATTCCTTGAGGGAACAATAATGGAAATCATGTTTATACATCTTCAACTAGTCAAATTGTCACAAATAATGTTACCTACCAGAATCGAAAATCCCAATAAATTACAATTTAAACTATTGATTCAAAAATAATTCAAATGTAACATAATATTTAAATTATGACACTAAGGCAAATTATTAAAGCTAAGTTGACCAACCTACCGCCTCTATACCCAATGAGGAGATCCAGATATTTCTGTGGATATCATAGAATGGATGTGCACTACACTACTTCATGTTTAGCATTGATTAGTAAAATACAATAGATAATGGATACATGTGACTCACATATTGAAACATAATCCACAAAACCTACAATGGTACATCTACCAATTTAATAAGGGTTAAATTTATAAAAGGTACAAAAAAGGTTACCAAATCATAACTCAAAACAACACAAGGTTCACAAATCATAATTAGTTTGAGAAATAATACAATAGCATATAAATAAAGAAAATATACCTAATTAAAATGAGGATAAACATTCAATTTGGTATGGGTTTGGTCAGAGGTTTGGGAAAACAAGCCCAAGGCATCACTTCTCCTATTCTATCAATTGATAATATTGATCAATAGGGTTTGTGATTCATTGAAAATCCTAAGGCACATAATTCACAGATATAGTTTGTCAAGGAAAAATAGAAAGATATATAAAAAATATTAAAAAATTAGAAAGATATTTATTTGTAAATTCAAAATTATGCTCAGCCAATAAGCATCCTAAAAATAGGTTTTCTAGCGAAAGAGCTTCTAGAACATAGTATGTCTAAAATAAGAATAATTTCAAAGGGAAAAATCATGATCAATATGTCAAAACATAATTAAAAAAGGTGAACCCCATAATAAAAAGTAGTTCCCTTCAACACACCAGGTTATTATGATTCTAACATGGAATCATATTATGATTTTGATTAGGAACAATACTCAGATTCCTACTGCAACAACATTCAACTATGACATAGAAATCATACTACATGAGAGATTATCATTTTTATTGTTGATATAAGTCATGGTTATAGTGAATCCCCCATGAGAGTCATTAGTTATTATGGTTCCTTCCCTTGTACATACTTCTCTCTCTCTCTCTCTCTCTCTCTCTCTCTCTCTCTCTCTCTCTCTCTCTCTCTCTCTCTCTCTCTCTCTCTCTCTCTCTCTCTCTCTCTCTCTCTCTCTCTCTCTCTCTCTCTCTCTCTCTCTCTATTTTTACATAGTTTATTTTCATTTTCTTATACATAGCTTATACTCAAAAAACACAAAAATAATATAACATGTCAAAATACAAAAACATTCAAATATTTCAAGAACAATTTTTTTTACAGATTATTTGCATTATTATGTTTACATTTATACTACTTTCCAGACATTGCATACTCCTATCTATCCTAGTATAATTGGTTTCTAACATACACATATGTTTCACTTGTTATTATCTAGTGCTTAAAATTTTAGATAGGACTCCATTCCTCTACACCAATATAGATTAGTTATTATGTACCCACTAGGGACATTTACACTGATCTAGGTTTATACATTTTATACATCTACCCACTTGGGGGCACTTCATACATAGTTACTATAACTAGGTTTTATCTTAGATACTATACATTCCAATTTATACATTGATTTATCTTGATATTGATCATTACTTTTCAGTAATCCTTTTTTTTTAAACAACTATCACTAGTTATAATCAGTATATATGCATCCTAACATCTACATAGATTTGTACTACATAGTTATACATGCTTTGATTTCTTGTTTTTCCTAGATTAGACTTGATGATGTTATAATTTTCCTATTCTTCTTCAATCTTCAAGGTCTTTAAATATGGTATTGTTCTTTGCCTCTGTGTCACTTCTTTATTTGTATGCCTTGGACATGTGCCCATGTCCCTTGTGTTTGCTTTCTTATTTATTTATGTGGACATTTGAATATGTCCTTATATGTGGCTCTAAAATAAATTTCTTGTTACTTCCGTATGTGGACATTTGAACATGTCAATGTATGTCTTCATTATAAGATTTAGTAACATGTGCACATGTCCCTTGTATTGTAGTCCCTTGGTATATATTTTATGTGGCTCATGTGTTTGTATGTTTGCTTCATTGTATTCTATTACAATACGACACTTTTACTTTCTTGTTACACACACACACACACAAAATTTGTTGATTCCATGTGGGACCTCATGCAACTACCTTTCTTACTTGGGAGCTATGATGGACATTATGCCCCATTCTCCTATGTAGTTACTTAGATTTAATACAATAAAAATTTATTACATATATATTGACACTCTTGTGAAATGATATATAACAACATACATTTAAAAAAACCTAACTATGTTCAAATACATTTACATTATGATTTTATATATTTTTTACTTTATATTATAATATCATACACATGCTCTAGATGACACATTTTCTAGGTCTCCTTATTTTGAGGGAAGTTCTTACACATGTTTCAAAACTAACCTTGAAATAGGGTGCATTAATAGGGGCTTATCATAGAGTTTAGGATCCTACTTTGTTATTCACATATACATTTTAACACACAAGCTATGTTTTAAACCTTAGAATAAGGGAAGACATAACATAACATAGACATAGAATTTAG
Organism: Torreya grandis; assembly: GCA_037957365.1. Lineage (NCBI taxonomy): Eukaryota > Viridiplantae > Streptophyta > Pinopsida > Cupressales > Taxaceae > Torreya > Torreya grandis. The sequence continues at coordinate 682,421 of JARHVA010003960.1, forward strand.
TTTAGATAACTAAAAAACCAGACCAGGTATACATTAACACCTAAATTTAGACATTACAGCCATAAGGCATTATTGTCCACTATAAGGTACTCATGTCTAATAGCCCCAACTTCAGGATAGTCTAGATCATTCAGACCATTACACCAAATAGAGTATAGATTTTCATAGATACAATCACAAGTTTGATAGTTGTGTTTAGATTTTGCTCAATTAAATTCATTTTAGCTCACATTCATACCATTTACTTAGATTCAAGGGCATTATTCATGGCATGATAAATCCAAAATTTGGTTTAGTTACACAAATTTAGCTATTACATAGTCATTTTAGATTCGGTATACTGGGATAATAGATTAAGGTCATGTAAATGGCACATAGTTTCCATATACTTCGCTATACATAGGTTGATAATATGGAATTAAAAACTCCATGTCATTCTACACTATATACACTTGTTATAACATTATAGGTTATCACCAGATATATGCCTTACTCCATATGTAGTAGTTGGTATTCCTAAGTGGCTCAAATCCACCTAATATACTTGGGTGTTCATGGAGTTGAATACATAGATAAATTTACTCAGTTTGATTTTTTTTAGCACTTTGTGTAGTTTAGTTATAGATGCATACAATTCACATATGTGGGAAATGATGGATTCATGGTTTGCTTTAGTTATTGGTCCACCTACATTAAAGGGTTATAAATACTTATTATCTTATCCAAAATATTCACAAAGATCAAGATCCATCAAGAAGGTGTGCGAAATGATGGATACAAAACCAGATTGAATTATTGAGCTACCGATATGAGGATTGAGCAAGAAATTAGATCATTCAAAGATATTCAATGATATGATCAATATTTTCATGAACACACACAAGTTGTAACAAGGTTTATGTGTTGGTTTGCATACCAAACAAGGTGTATTCATTTTTTTATTTATCTTTACTCATCTTTACTCAGTTACTTTATTTTAGCATATTCTCTTGTTTTTGATAATATCTTATTTAAGGACTAATTTTTGCGTGTTCCATTATAATGTATTGCTTTGGATCATGTTTCACATACCGAGACCTAGATTTTCATACTTAGACTTAGATATATGGTATTATTTTCCAAGGCAAGTCTAGGTAGGCTTATTTTTACTTTATACTAGTCAGTTTACTTTGCTACATTACTAGCATAAATGGGGGAAAAAGGTAATCACCTAAAAGTGGTAATTGGATGCTAAGAGTGTATCTTGAGTTACTTTATTCCTAGCTTAGCCTTAAATACATCTTAGATCATTATACACACTTTTATAGTGATTCAATAGACCTGATTCACCTCCAATTGGTCAAAACACACTCCTAAGATTATCCTTTTATATCCAAATCCAAATTTCTTAGTAGTATTCAAATAGGACATTAACACCACATTTAGGACACTACAAGCACATGACACTAGTTTCCCCAATTGGGAGCGAATTTCCTCAGCCAGAGCTCTTCCTAATAGATTTAATTTTAAATGTGTTCTCATAAAGTTGGCTTAAATATATTTTATTATCTACATAAGTAACACAACCCTATAAATATAAGTCTAATTCACCTTTATTCACTAGATGGAATATAGATGTAAAAGTACATTCAAACAAAAGAAAAATTGAGAAAAATTATGGTATTTAATCCCCATTCTTCCCTACCTCTAAATATTACCATCAACATCATCCCTAAGCCTAGTTTTAAAATATTTAAAAGTTCAATCACATTCAAGTCATCCAAGTATAGTCTTATTCTAGCATTTACTTGTACTTTCATGATGTACTAGGTAGGACAATTACATCAGGATTGATCCCTCCTAAGAGTATTTTTATGTAGGAAACTCTCTTTACAATGGGGTGTTGAAGATGTCTAACATATTCTACTAATGAACATACAATTATTTTTCATTCCATACATTCAATGAGGATTAGGGTTTACACACTGAATCAAGTTTTTAGGCACAACATAGAGGTTTAGGTTTTGTATGTACATGAACAGGACCCAAAAACACAAGTATAGGGCTCATAAAATAGAAATAGTCCCATAAATGGGACACTACCACCACTAAAAGGACACTACACAAACATTTCACTACTTATAATACTGGTCGCTACTATGTAGTGAACATACAAACACCATAATCCTATTTACAATACTCAAAAATACCCAAATTTCAAATTTTAGAACCCAGATCATTTGCATTAATCTATTATTTATTTATGCCTATTTATTACTATTTTTTTTAATGTGAAATAAGGTCAAATTCTATAAAAAAAATTAGTTCTTAATTATTTCATATTTATTTAACTGATTTAGACATCTTAGCCCTTTTATCTAAACATAGGATTTTTCATTATAAAACTCTAAAAATGTTAAATTATCTAAAAATTGTGTGTGTGTGTGTGTGTGTGTGTGTGTGTGTGTGTGTGTGTGTGTGACTTTTATTGATGGAAGATAAATAAATAAAACACAAATAGGGGAGAAATATTAAGCCCTAAGACAAACTCTAAACTAGAATATCAAAGGACACCTATGGTTATGTGTGATATAAAAAATGATCAGGATCACTAATAAATTTGAATTATTTTATGTCTAAGAGATATAAAATAAAACAAACTATGCACCTATTTAGATTAATTGAAAATATCATTAAAAACATTAGTATGAATTGAAATGGAATGATGGATATTATAGTTTATTAATTTTAAGAAGACAAATCAATAAAGGGATGGTGTACTTAGGTAAATATGCTTTCATGTTACTCAAAATTCATCATTAAATCTATAAATGCTCTATATGTGCTTTGTTAGCCATTCAATTAATCAACATGCGATTAAAAAATACATAGATATTTTTTATAAAATTTAGACGATTACAATATTTTTCATTGTTAAGGATTACTGGATGTTTCCATGCATAGATTTATGGCCTAATATCTATGAGAGTCCAAAACATATAAACAATGTGATTATTTATTTATGCACCTCTATGATCCTATGCTAAAACTAACGTATTATGTCTCTTCCATCCAAACCATTAAAATTATTTTATAAAATAAGATACACTTAAAATAGGTTTAATATTTTTTCTTAGAACGACCCCAAGAACTTCCCATTAAAATCATTGGTATTGTGTATGTTTCAATGATCTAAACATGGCTCAAGTCACACATGTTTATCCTACTTATGTGTTCGTGTTTGTTCATCATATTTAGAAATATATAGATGTAATGCTATACATTGATATTTTATACTTTTCACCATGTAAATTTGATTTTTTATATTCATATTTTACTCTATGTGTTGCATTGAGCTTTTTATTTTATTTTTTAATATGTGTGTATTCATTTTTGATAATTTTCCAAGAGAGTTATATGTTTTTTTTATAAATGATAATAAAACTCTTGAAGTAAATAGTAACCTTAAATTTTATTTTCATCTAATTCTAATTATGATTGATTTAATAAAATAATGAAAACATGGACTAAGTAAAATATCAATACACATAAACTTAGAAATTTCATGAAAATAAAATTATCTACTAGCATATTTTCAATGACTATTTTTATAAGTTTTACATGCAAGTTTAGATGAGTTTTAAAATATCCACATATAATATAGGCACTACAATTAACCTAATGGAAGAATTTCAACTGAAGTTCATGTTTGGGTGGAAAAACATGTTATTTTTAAGAATGGAAATTTATTGAAACAATTATTAAAATATGATTTTAGACCCTTCAATGGTCATATATGGCCTATAAAACATTTTTAAAACATATATCATGATGTATGTATGAATTATGATTTTTTATATGGTTAATTTGGTCTCTACGTCATTCTTCTCTAGTTGAAAACAACTCAGTGCCTATGAGTTACCCTAATTGAAACCATCAAATTTATTATTTTAAATATTTTTAGGTCCCATTATGAAATGAAAGTGTTTTTTTCTTGTCTTAGTCCTTCAAATTATACCGAATACCTATTATAACTTCCTTTGCTTACTTACATTATCTTCTTATCTAAAACCTGCACTATCATTTCTTTATTCTTTGGTACCTACTACTCCCAATTTAACTCATCTTCTTACCGTTCACAATATTCTCCATGGAAATAATATAAATATGAAACATGAAATACTAATGATATACCAAAATTATGTGATAAAATCACCTCAAAAGTATTTTCATTGATTTTTTTTACAATTCTACACGGTTGAATTTTCTTATACTTTAACTTTTTATATGTACCTATTAAAAATAATTATTTCCTCAAGTAAACCATTAATAAGTATAATTATTCAAACACCTTTGACATTATTATTACATCTAATACTACTTAATACTTTGCATTACTTTCTTATATGTTTCTTCTCGCTTCTTCTTGCAACTATTGTATATTCTCTAAAAATGCTTCTACATCATCCCTTACTCATTTTGTAATGGGTAATTGTAACAAATATAGAACACCAATAGGGTATCTCACATTAAAAAATATGAAATTGTGATTTTAATGTTGACATGTTCAATAGACTATTATATGCAAACATATATTGTGTAAATCCAAGTCCCATTTCTTGGGATTTCCTCCAACTATGCATCTCAACAATTTTCTCAATATTTTGTTTAAACATTATATCTGTCTACCTATTTATGAATTTTATACACTATTGAATTGTCATTAAGTTTCCAATCTATTCCATAGAGTCCTAAAAAAGTGAGATAATGTTTTTTTGTCCCTATCTGATGTAATGGTTTTTTAGAACACCATGCAATCTCAAAACATCCTTGAAAATTAGTTTTGTAATTCACATGGCATCATCAGTTTTATTAATTAAAATAAAATGAACCATGTTATAAAACCTATGCACAATTAAGAAAAACCATTACCTCTATGTGTTTAGCAATCCTAACATGTAATACATACTGAAATCTTTCCATGATCCTCTTGGAATCGATAATGGCATGTACATCATTGTGTTATGTGCATGGCCTTTAGCCCCTTGGAATATTATACATATTTAAACATAACTTTCCATATATCTCTTCATTTTGGATATAAATTCTTCTCCTTCACCAAATATATTATCTTAGCCTTACCAAAATGCCTAGACAAACCACCACTATGTGGTTATCTTATAATATGGTATTTTAGAGACTGGTTTCCTTTGAAGAGATAACCATTAAATATAATATGGTCACCATAAATAGTACCTATCTTACCTTATAATGTATTCCTTAATTTCTAAACTATATTTTCAATATTTGGATCAATTTCATATAATTCATTAATAACTTCAAATCCAACTACTTCACTCATAATAGTATTTAGCAATGCCACTCTCGTATTCAAATCATAAACTACTTGATTCTACATTATTAACTTGTGTTTGAAAATAAAAGTATATCCTTACAAGAAATATAGACACTTTTCATGTCTACTATTTAACTTATTTTGAGTGTTCAAATAGTTTAAAGCCTCATGATTTGTAAATAGGATAAACTCCTTAGGTACCAGGTAATGCTTTCATTATATTAATGCTTGTATAATGACATAAAATTGAACATTATATGTAAAATAAGTTTTTCTTACTTCATTTAATTTACCATTACAATATGTTATTGATCTTATTTATTGACTAAACATATCACTGATTCTCACATGTGAAGCATCACAATCCACTTCAAACACTTTGTTAAAATATTGTAATATTAAAATAGTTTTTATTCAATATTATTTTTCAACAACTTAAATTTATATTTTTTTGCTCATCCACATAAATTATTTTTCTCTCATACAATCTATTATTGGTTTAACAATACTAGTAAAATTATTTTAATGAATTTTTTATAAAAAGCTACAGAACGATGGAAACTTCTTACCTATTTTATGCTTATCGAAATCAGACACTCAATAGTTTAATTGAATTTTTCTTCCTCCATCCTCACTATATCTATTGAAACTAAAAATACAAAAAATTACAAGATTTTTTTGCATAAACATGTAGTACTTCGAATTAGTATAAAGTTTTTCCTTTCTTAACAACTCTAATACCATTCTAAATTGCCTTAAGTTCTCTTATTTAATCTTATTGAATATAAAAATATCATAAAAAGAAACCACCAAAAACATGATAATGTAATATCATAGCATTTTTTTATTCACCCTCATAAATTTTTTAGGTGCAATAGATAATATGAATGACATCTCCATCCATTTGTATAATACATCCCTAGTATTTAATGTTTTCAGTTAATCTCCTTCAAGAATCTAAGTTTTATATCAACCACTCTTTAGATCAATATTAGTAAAGTATTTTTATTCTTTAATAACATCCATCATATCATCTAAATGAGGTGTAATAAATTGGGTAGAGATGGTCATGAAATAAAATCCAAATGTTATTGAATGTCTCTATTTGGTGGTAAACCATAGGGTAACTCATCAAGTATAACATCTGCATATTATTTTAACACTTTTTCTACTTCTAATAGCATTTACACCACTTCTAATTAATCCTTATTTTCTATTAATACATAAAAAAAATCTATGATATTCATGTGTTTGATAAATTATTTTTTGGTATAAGCCTATCTTTTTTCTTTAAGAGGTAATAAAAATACCTTTGTACCATCCTTATAAAAAATATAAGTGTTATTCTCTCCATTAATTATTTCAATATCAAAGTTCCATGATCATGCCAATAACACATGGCATGCATCCATTTATGTAACATCACACCATATTTCATCTTTGTAATTTTTCCTTATAGAATACTTGATTAAGAACCTTTTATCTACTATAACTTCATTCCCTTTCTTAAACCATGAAATTTGATAAGTATAAGGTTTTTTATCACATTAAAAACATAAATTCTCAATCAATTCATTAAAACCCATATTTTCACAACTATCACCATTTATAGTTACTTTGCAGATCTTTCTTACTGAATTATACTTTGTTTGAAACATATTTTTTGTAGCCATGAATCACCACCAACCTTATTATACACATATAATTTCCTTGGAGAAATCATTTTTCTCCTCATCATGATATTTTTTCCAATATCTGTTGTTACAACTTCAGTATTTTTCTCTTCTAACTTTGCTTCAACTAGATTCACTATTGGGAGATCCTCTTGCCTCTTTTTTGTTCATGATAGTGTGTAACCTAATGATATTTGTCCTTATACTCCACATATATACCAAACATAAGACTTTAATTTATTTTTGAACCACCCTTTATAACTACCATAGCCTCATCCTTTGTAAAATCCTCTTTCTCATTATTGTTATTGAAACAATGGTCTATTATAATCTTGTCTTTCTGTACCACATGATGATTCTCTCTAGTGCAATTAAAGCTACCTATATTGGTATTGAACCCATATAATAACCTTACTAAAGAGGATTGTCCTCTTATTTGTCTAGTTTTTCTTCTAAAAATATATCTATTTTGTTTTTCTTCTACCTTAAAATTTAATTGATAATCCCCCTTCATGCAAATTATTCTATGCATGCTCAATTCATCTTGAATAAAAAATATTAAACCATTTACATACCTTTCAGGTATTTATTATTTTGTTTCATCTTGCTCCACTCATATGAAAATATTATAAAAATCATTTTTACACTCTTTTATATTGTGATACATTCTCCTTAAGTTATAAAATCTTATGTATAGGTTTTGTGCATAATTCAAAAGAATAAATTTTACCCTCTTCTTCTTATCCATATTGCTCTATGTCTTGATCCTGTATTTACCCTTAATATATCTCTCCTTATATATTTAATCCAAAAAAATAATTGAATGGCCCTTGTATTTAGTGCATGCCAATATTACTTTATTGTTTTCTCTCAAAGTTTTCCATTTGTAAAACTTCCCATGATATTCATCCAATATATCAACTCATCTAGTTTTAAACTATCTATTATGATTTTTCATTTTCATAATATCTATTTTTTTTTAATTATGTTGTTAAACTTGTTATTGTGTGTTATTTTAGCTAGATTATCAATGGTACTGGGTAAAATAGTGTTGGGCTACATGCTTAATTTTATACTTAACTATTTTATGGACTTGTTATTGATGTTAATAATATTATAGATATGTATTAAATTGTCAATTGTTGATATGATGTGATTTATGTCCATTTTGGTGGTAGTGGGTTTTGTCTATGAGATAGGTAGATGTTGAAGGCTCTACTCCCAAAATTGAGTGAATTTCGAGTAAGTCATCATGTATAATAGGTATACTTATTGATTTTATTTTGTTCTTCAGATGCATTGATTGATCATTATGATTATAAATGGTGGTCCTTGTACTTATGTTATTGTTTTACCTTGTCTAATGTCATTAATTATCATTTATTACCATTATTTTTCTTTATATGTCTATTGGCCATAGTATTTTTTCCTTATGTAATGATCCATTCCATTTTATTTTGTATAGGTTATGAGTCTTTTCTCAATACCTTCATTTATACTATTAACCTATTCAGACACACTACCTAGACCTACCTAGAACTATACATAACACCCCAATTCCTTGGTCTAACCCTTCAACCTAGCTATACCTTAAACTAAGGTGGTGGCTTGTATTTCAATGACTTATTTTGTCATGGATTGACCTTAGTGCTAAAGTTGATTTAATTTATTTATTTTAAACATTATGATATTGAATTAGGTTGATGACATATTAGGAGTTGTATTAACACCATTTAATGAGGTAGGTGGCATAATTGGTGGATGTTACAATGTTAATCAGTTGATTTATGATTAACTTTAATGTTAATCACTAATCCTTTTTTATATTATCAACAATTGATTAATTTTTGAGTCTTCTTGACATGTCATATTAATAAAAGGTTAATGGTAGAATTGCCTTATAAATGGAGGTTTTTCGCTCCTCCCATTCAATGTGGTATTAAATTGGGTATGGTGAAATTATACGAACGGGATGGGAGTTTGGATGATGAGTAGAAGAGGTTAGGAACGTGGAAATATGGAGGAGAAAAAAGTAGGTCTAGTTGGTTTTAATGGTGACCATGATGGATTTGGAGAACACGCAGTGGTGCTTGAAAATTTATAAAGGTTTTTATCTTTTTGAGCTTATTAAAATCTTCTCCATTATCAAATAAGTCATTATGGTTTCTTGACTATGTTGAATGGAAAATGATGCTTATATACTTAGAAGTCTTAGGACTTTCAGGTGTATATGCATACCCCATATATGATATATCGACATATATCATTGCATATGAACTTGAAATATATATATATATATATACATATGTATGTATGTATATACATATGTATATATGTATATATGTATATATATATATATACATATATACATATATACATATGTATATACATACATACATATGTATATATATATATATATATATATATAGACATATATATATATATACACATATATATACATATATATATATATGTATATGTATATATATATTTATATATATATATATGTATATGTATATATATATGTATATATATATATATATGTATATATAAATATATATATATATGTATATATATATATATGTATATATATATATATATATATGTATATATATATATATGTATATGTATATATATATATATGTATATATATATATATGTATATGTATATATATATATATATATATATATATATATATATATGTATATATATATATATATGTATGTATATATATATATATATATGTATATATATATATGACTAGCTCAAATCCTTTGGTTTATTTTATGACTCGACTTTGCATGCATTGTTTTCATTGACTTACCTATCATATGACTTACTATGTAGTTGTGTAACCCTATATGTGGGTTTTAGGTTGAATATGAATGTGTAGATGTACAAAATTTACATTGGTGAAGATATATAACTTGTTCAATGGGTGGCGTATGCATGTATAAACTTGTAGAATGTTTTGACAATGTTGAATGTGTTTTATAAAATTAAAAAGGTGACTTTGTTTTACAAATGTAGGTTAATAAATTGTTATAAAGGTGAATCTATTTTTTATAATGGTAATTTTATGTTCTATGAGTGATTATGTTTTTATAAAATGATAACTAGGTGTTTCTTTTTTAAGTGATTGTGTTTGATTTGAAAAGGGTAACTACATTTGTTCAATGGAGTTGCATTTTTTTGTTGAAGGTGATTAGATTCCTTATATTTGTGACTATTATTTTTCTTTTTATTATAATTACATGTCCTAATAACAATATCAGGGTGCAAAAGGACTCATATGTGCAAATGTTTTGTTTTCCATTTTACCATGTGATAGTCATACAATAAAATTGAAATTACTGAACCACCTTAGGGTCAATATATTTTATGATCTTTATTTGATTAAGTTCATTAATTATTTGGAATTTTAAGATATAATTGGTTAAATTGTTATATCATTCTATTGTATTGTGCCTTTATGTCAAACCTCATATATTTAAGCATATAGGGTTGGCAGTAGTTTGGATTGAGGCTATGCTTGATAATATAAGTAGGTTATAGCCTTAAATTTGGTCTCTTAGTTATATTGATTGCATTTTATGTCATGATTTTCTTTGATTGTGTTTTATTGATTGTTGATAAAACTAGTTTGTGACTGGGCTATGTTTGGTGTTCATCTATGTATATGTGAAAACTATTAAACCATTTTTATAATCAATGTTCATTTCATTTATGAAGATTATATATATACCTAGACTACAATATTCTTATTTAACTGAGTTATGGATACCATGCTTATGTCGTGGGTCGACACAAACACACAAACACATCTCATGGTTTAAATTTTATTTGACTTATGTGATTATTTTATCATACTTATGTCAAGATTGGGGTGTATGAGTTAGTTGTGCATGCGTTTCCATGGTCTTATTTTTTGACCCTAGTATATCATTCAAATGGTTTATGATTATTATTTTTGTTATGATTATTATTGTTTTGATTTATTATTCCATGATTTCTTGTTATGTTTATATTATTTTATTTTATGGCTACATCATTTTAATCAACTATGTGGACCTTTACATCGAAGTTGCAAAATATACTTGTGATGTGTGCTGACTATGAGTGCATGTGCATGCATAAAGTTAGGTTGAGTTATGAATGGTGGGTCTTATAATAGTATGGATATATTATTGATAGTGTCATTTTGATATTATGATTATGTTAATTTGAGTTTTGGAAATAAACTTGGTCATGAATGGAAAACTTTAACATGTTATTCTTGAAGGCATGTCGATTTGATTTCTATTCCATGTTTAAAATAATATTTGAGATTGAGTTTATATTTTATGTGTCATTTTTTTAATTAAGTTTCTACTTAGATGTCTTGGTTACTTTTTGAAACATATTGATTATCATTACTAGACTAGACTTGAATAATAAAGAGTATATATTAGAGGTCTAGATGGTTAAGGCTAGCCTAAATTTGGATGAAGATCCAAGAAGGATAATTCAAAGGATATATAATATATTAAATTTAATCCATTCTACATTATTTTCCACACTCTTTATCTATACTTCCTATGGAATAACTATTCTTGTCTTGCATTGGAATGATATAGTTGTGTTTCATGTATTATTTTATGTCAATATATCTTTTTATTTAGAAACCAATTTACTCTGAATTTAACTCACATTCTTGATTAGTACAACCACCATCTTACTAATGGTTAGGGTGGTGAGCGCCACCAATGGTTAGGCTCATAAGGTTGGTTGGGTAGGTTTATCCCAATCAGTTTATATGTCTTTGACTCCATGCTTTGATGAATCCACATACACATAGGGAATATGGTAACAATTTAATTTGTTAATTTGATTAATTATTGATATATCTTATAGAAGTGATTATAGTTGTTATATTTGACATTAATTAATATATTGATCATGATGGATACTAATTGGTGTTATGAATGGATTATTAAATCAAAATAGAAATTGAATATTTTATAAGGTAAATTAATTATTAGCTGAAGGTGATATACATTAGATACATTATATTATTTAATTATTGGAGTAATTCTATGTTAATTTAACATTATTTTATAATCATACCAAATCCATATTTAATTCTCATATGAAGTTAATCCTTACATATATTAATTGTCCTATTAATTCTTGAGTCTAAACAAATTCATCTGTGAAAATTATTTTTGGGATTACTTAGATGTTGCACTAGTTCTTAATTCTAAAATTCTATTTGAATTGGAATTATATTTATTAGATTATATAGATTATTAGATATAAGTTGTGTTGTTAACTCATATTGACAATGTTAAATTGACTTATCACGTTATGTACGCAAATACATATATGCATATGTATCTCTTAATGATTTTATCAATCCATAAACTTTGTTAGTTGGATCATAAGAAAAATAAACAAAATTATTTTTTTCTAGATGTGCATTTCAAACATACCTGATTGCGTGCAAGGTATGTATTCTGCTTACATTTAACCTAGAAGTTGTTATCTCTTAAGTCATGTATATGTGTAATTTGAAATTTAATAGGTTAAATTTTTCATTATTTAATAAATGAAATAATATTTAGTTGCATCTTACGATTTGAACAAGATGTGTATAATATTTTTACAGAGATTAATCATATGGTTAAGTAAAGGAACTTGAAGGAAATCATAATAATATCTATGAAGATGATAAGAAATTTATATTCCCTCTTTATGGTTAGTGATATTTATTTAAATAATTAATATCCACATGCTTTTTATTTCCTTGCACATCAAGTTGTATGTACTTAACCTTCCTTTCTGGTAGTTGAACATACTTACCTCATTGCCTTGTCTAACTAATAGAGGAATTTGTAAGAGCTCTTTAAGTGAAACATTTTATTTAGGTTCCACTCAATTTGAAACTTGTGTGAATTCTATTTTCTTAATGATGTTACATTCTATACATTGAACATTGATGTTGAATAAAAAACACTTGCAACATTCTTCATTTAGTCTAAATTCATTACTAACATAATGATATATTAGGCATTCATTTATTAGATTATTATGGAATACTATATCAAGAGAAATAAACTCTTTGTTAAGTAGTTATTTTATTTAGTTTATCTCTTAAGTGATCACATGAGTTACTTAAAACAAATATATAGTCCATACTTAATTGATTTAATACTTTAAAATCATTAATATCACATTGGCTATGACAATCTTAAGGGTTGTATGTTTTCACTTCTTAAGTGCTCATAGAATAATGATGTTGATCATAACTATATCATTATTCATTATTCTAATAACAACATCCATGTTGGTAAATAAATGATTTATTGATTAATTATACATTTAGTGTGGTGACCTTAAAGGCCATCAAGCATTTATGACTTTGATCGGTAGCACTATAGAATATGGTATTATCAATTTATTATTTTTATGCAATAATATGTATTATGTTATGTGAAAGATTTAAAATTTTTATGTGTTGAACTAATTTTATATTTCTGATTATATTGTTTGTTTGAATTATGTAACATATATTACAATATAAACCTATGATTAACTTGAATGATAACTTAGGGAAATAGAGTTATCCTTCCTGGTTAAACTAATCTTTTAACATAGCCATCTTTGAGTGGGATTGAAACCTACTAAAGAGAGTGATATATTTACCTAAGGTCAAGGACCTATAAATGATCATATGTAGAAGTATGAGTGCCACATATGGTGCTCACATCTTATCCATGTATGCATACATCGATTAACACTGAACCCCATAAAAAAATTAATACAAACCACTTCTCCATAGCACTTTGTGTATGTATTTACTTCTAGCTAATTACCTCAGTTCACATCCTTCAGTTCTAGTTGTGTGTATGTGAGTGTGCTTAACATTTATCATTTTTATTAACAAGAAAAGTAAATGGGTCTAAAACACAACCAAAACTTACTCTGATATATGATTCAATTTTTTTTTGGGGTTGTTTCATCTCATATCAATGTAGTTTCTACCTCTATGGATATATGGGAATGAGTATTCTTCTTATCAATTTTAAATCTTGTATATTATCACTTATTATTTTTTAGGATCGCTAGAATGCGATCAAGTGGAAGAGACATCTATGGGAGTCCTTTGAATGTGAACCCAGCTATGGGCATAAATAAAAGATAAAAAAGGGGTCATCATGTTCATATCCATGTTCACAACAAATAAGAGCCACCCATAAATAATGTTAAGAGTAATACCAAGGTACCTCATGTTGAAGTATTTAGTGGGAATCTTGATAGCCCTTAACATCTTGAAAGGAAATATTGATATCTTAGAGAAAATATTGAATAGATTTGAAGGGATGTCCCAAGAAGTACCTAGACTAGAAATGGGGAAAATTGAAGAAGACATTAGTCAAGAATTGCCTTTAATAAATATTTACCCAATCATCAAAGAGATGAAAAAGCTTTCACTACATACTTTTTCAGGTGAAGATTCATGTGACATAGATAATGAATAGATGGTACACTTAAAAAAGTAATTCAACATGCATGATATGCTATCCAATGTGGAAGCTAGAGTGGTAGCCTATCATGTAGTAGGACTTGCAATGTTATGGTGGAATCACCTTTGTGTTATTGAAGAATATCAACCTTTGAACTTATCCTAGTCTATTTTTGAGATTTAGTATAAAAAATGATACCTAAATGTAAACTATAAAGAGTAGAAAATCATTGATATTTATCTCTTAAGTAATAAAACATGTTTTTTGCTGAGTATGAGAACAAGTTTTTAAAGTTTCTATGTCATGTGAACTATATGCATGATGAATAAAATAAGGTTACTAATTTCAAACTTGGGATTAAGTAAATATTGATGCATGATGTTGACATGAAAAAACTAAGGACTTTAGATGCAGTAATCTAATCAACCTATAAGGTTGAGAAAAAAGAAAAGTCTCACCAAAAGGTAATACAAGAGTTCAAGTCAAGCATGCAATAGTCTTACGTAAAGAACCTTTCTCTCATGAAAAATAACCTTAAAAATTTTGATCATAATCATAGATTTTTAGGAAGTAATAAAAATTTTAGTGATTTTTCTAATCAAAATAGAAATTTTAAGTCCCATTAATTTTCTAAATTTGGTTCATACAAGAAAGAAAAACATTAAAATGACCAACATATTCTAGACTAATTATTTGTTGGGAATGTGGTGACAACCATTATAAAAAAGACTATCCTAAACTAAAATCATACTAAGCAGTGAATCATAGAGTATATATTATTGTTGATAATTATAATGTTGACTTGTAGGCCACTCTAATTGAAACCCAAGGTATAATTAATGGTTTTTTTTTACTATATTGATTGATTATGGTGTAACAAATTGCTTTATTTTCCTTTTAGTTCTAAGAAATATAATAGTAAACTCATTTTGATAAGGGAAGGTTGGGAAGTTAAATTTAGTATTTGTAAGAAAGTGCCTATCATTGAGTGTTTGGAACAAGCAAAATTTGATCTTGGTGTTTTTAAGACCAAGGTGAATCTTTTTTTCATGCCTTTAGAGTCTTATGATCTCATCCTTAGGATGGATTCACTACATGGACATCATGCCATGCTTTATTGTGTAGGTAAATGAGTGAAATGAACCAATGAGCTTGGCCAAATTGTATAATTATAAGACATGTAAGGGTTTGTAAGATGTAAAACACTTTTAGTTTTGTAGTTGAAAAGCTCTGTTAGGAAGGGCTGCAAGCTTTATCTAGTATAACTACAAGAAATATCCAATGAAAAATGTTGGTACATAAATATTTTCCTATTTTAAGGGAGTTTATGGATGTTTTTTCTTAAGAATCTAACTAATTTACCTTGCAAGAAAGAATTTGACTTCTCTGTTGACATCATACCTAAATCTCTAAAGTACATTACCGCATGAATGTGGCTGATCTATAAGAGTTAAAAGTTCAACTACAAGAACTTTTAAAAAATAGAAGCATCTATCCAAGTTTATCTCCTTGGTGTGCTCTGATGGTCTCTGTAAATAAAAAAGCTGGTACATTGAAGATTTATATTGATTATTATATGTTAAATAAGGTAACACTAAAAAATCATTATCATTTGCCTAGACTTGATGACTTGTTTGACCAAATGAAAGCTGTTATAGTTTTTTCTAAGATTGAATTTAGATTAAAATACCATCAGCTAAAAATCAAGAAAAAAGACATACATAAAACTAATTTTAGAACTTGATATGGATAGTATGAGTTCATAGCTCTCCCTTTTGGCTTAACCAATGTACCTATATCTTTCATGAATCTTATGAAAAACACATTTATAGAATTTTGGATAAATTTGAGATTATTTTTATTAAAGACATTCTTATTTATTTCAAGAATGAGGTTGTATGATCAACACCTTCATCTAGTCTTGCAAAGACTACTACATCATAAACTATATAGAAAATTATCCAAATGTGCATTATATGAATTTAAAATTTATTACTTGGAACATATTATTTTTAAAAAATAATTGATATTAACCCCATTAAGATCAAAGCTATTCAAGATTGACCTAATCCTTCCAATGTGCATAAAGTGTGTAGCTTTATAGGTTTGGAGGGTTCTTATTAGATTTTTGTTGAGATTTTTTCTAGTGTGGCCTATCCCATCACTTCCATGTAGCATAAATGAAATAAGTTTGTATGGATGCCTCAGTGTGAGGAAACATTCAATAATCTAAATGGAATGCTTACAATAGAACCTATTCTGATCATAGCAGACTTAATGGTAACTTTGAAGTTTTGATTGATGCTTGTAAGGAAGGTCATGGAAGCATCTTGACTCAAGATGGTAAGGTTGTAGCTTATGAATCACAAAAATTTAAATAGCATGAAAATAACTATCATACACATGACATAGAGCTTGTTAAAATTATTTATGTACTTAAATAATGAAAACATTTCATGCAGGGAAAGCCTTTAAACGTAAAATATGATCACTAGAGTCTTGAGTATTTATTCTCTCAAGAAGATTTATATGCACACCAGCATTGGTGGTTGGAAATTTTGAGAAATTTTGAGCCGGATATATCATATGTCAAAGGTAAGGAGAATCATGTGGCCGATGCACTCAATACACACACATACCTTGTTACCTTATCAATACTATAAGGAAATTGTTTAAGTGTTTTTTTATTAATAGTAGTTTGCTGATGTATTCTTCCATGATGTAAGAGTGGGTTTGGATGATGAGCTTGTACTATAAAGATTTGTTGAATTTTTTATTTCAATAAATGAACTAATAAGACATAAAATTAGAATTTATCTACCTAATTTGGGTGACTTGATAAATTATATGCTTAAATAAGTGCATACAACACCTTAATATTATCATTAGGGGTTACAAAAATGATGCATGAGCTAAGAAAACCTCTATTTTTTGGCCTAAAAAGAAGCATGATGTCGTTGACTTTATAGTATAATGTTTGGAATGCCATTATGTCAAAGGTGAGCATTGTCATCCAGAGGGTGTAGTGTACCCTCATGATATTATAATAGATAAGTTCATTTTAGTCTCACTTTATTTTATTACAAGGGTACCAAAATCATGAAGTAAGCATTAAATAATCCTAATAGTGATCGATAGAGCCACTAAAGTTGGCCACTTTATTATTAAAAACGTAACAAATGATGATTTCATATTTGGAAAATGCTTTGTGAAGGAAATTATAAGACTCTATGGTATACCCAAAGTGATGATATCAGATTAGTACAAGTTATTTACTTTGAGTTTTTGACATATTTTAACTACAAACTTTGGAACATGGATGAATTTTAGTTCTTCATATCATCCAAAAATAGATGGAAAAATAGAATGACTCAACCAAGTGGTTTAAGATATGTTTCACATGTACGTAATGGATCATAAAAAAAAATGGGAAGAATAAATTCATCTGATTGAATTTGTATAAAATAACTCTTACAATTTAGCTAATAAGATGGTTTTGTTTAAAGCCTTATATGGACATAAGTTTAGAACACCTCTTGGTACGGATAACTTGGAAAATAGTGTTTTTTTGGACCTAATTTACTACTAAAATATGATAAGTAGATATATTTAATATAGCAAAGTGTAAAAATAACATTTGACAGGCAAACTAGTTATGCTTATCAAAAGAGAAACGTGCATGAATTTATCATGGGAGATAATGATTTTCTGTGCGTTAAACCACAAATAGTTCTATTAAGTTTGGAAAGGCTTCCAAGTTAGCACCACATTTTGTCAAGCCTTTTGACAATGTGGAAAATATTAGGCCTATTGCTTACCGACTGACACTTCCTCCTTTTTGAAGGATTTACGATATTTTTTATGTCACTTTGTTAAGAAAATATATACCTGATCTCTCTCATATTTTGGATTGGAATAATTTACAAGTCATGGAAGAGGAAAATATTTAGTTGGAATCAGTGAGAACCCCAGACCATCATAGCATTCAGATATATAATAGAGATATATAGAAGGTTTTGGTGCAATGGGACCCTCTAAGTGAAAGGATCACTAATTCAAAATATGTTCATCTTATTAAACAAAATTATGCATATATTTTTAATTAAGACACCATGATGACTCCCTTCCAATAAGGGGAGAATTTTATGATTCCATATTTTCATAATATCTATGCTATTATTTTTATGTTATTAAACTAGTTATTGGTTATTATTGTAGCTAGATTATTTATGGTATTGGTTGTAGTAGTGTTGGGTTGTGTGCTAAATTCTATACTTAATTATTTTATGGACTTGTTACTGTTGTTAAAAATGTTATAAATTTGTGTTAAATTATCGATTATTGATATGATGTGATTGATGTTTTTTTTTGTGGTTGTATGTTTTATCTATGATCTAGGTAGATGTTGGAGGTTGTAATCCTGGAACTAAGTGAATTTTGACCAAGTCAACATGTCTAAAAGTTATACTTATTGGTTTTATTTTTTCCTCCAAACACCTTGATTACTCATTTATTACCATTATTTTTATGTTATATTTCTAGAAACCATAGTCTTTATTCATTATGCACTACTCCATTCTATTTTCTTTCATACAGGTTATGAGTCTTTTATTCATCCCTTCATTAATCCTATTATCCTATTCAGACATGCTACTTAGACATACCTACACCTACCCTTAACACTCACCATTGGAACTTTTTTTACCTCACTTCCTTGCTCTAACCCTTCATCCTAGCTAGACTTTAGGTTGAGGTGGTGGCTTGTATTTTAATGACTTATTTTGTCATGGCTTGACCTTGGTATTAAATATGGTTTAATTCAATGATTTTAAACACCGTGATATCGATTTAGGTTGATGACGTATTGGGAGTTTACTAACACCATTTAATGAGGTAGGCGGAACAAATTTTGGAGATTATAATTTTAATAAGTTTATTTATGATTAACTCTAATGTTAATCGCTAATCCTCTTTTCTATTGATTTTTGGTTGGCTAATCATTAAGTCCTCTACATGTGCCATTAAATAAAGGTTGACAGGGGATTTGCCTTAGGATACTAAGGTTTTTATCTCTCCTCCCATTCAATGTGGAATTGAATTGGGTATGAGGAAAGTGGATGTAAGGGATGAGAGTTTGGATGGTGGATAGAGGGAGTTAGAAATATGGAAATATAGAGGAGAAAATAGTAGAAGGTTTATGTGGTTTTAATGGTAGCCATAACAAATTTTGATAACACACAGTGGTGCTGAGAAATTTATAGAGGTTTTTATCTTTTTGATCTTATTGAAATATTTTACGTTATGAAGTATGTTATTTTGGTTTCTTGACTATGTTTAATAGAAAATGATGATAATATGTTTCTTATGTATCTAGATGTCTTAGGAATTTTGGGTACATATGCAGACCACATAAATGATATATTGACATATATCATTGTATATGAACTTGAAAATATATATATATATATATATATATATATATATATATATATATATATATATATATATATATATATATATATATATGAATGAACGAATGGTTGGAATCTTTTTCTTTTCTTTTATGACTTGACTTTACATGCATTATTTTTATTGGCTTATCTATCATATGGGTAGCTATAGAGTTATGTGTTTCATTGTAAGTGGGTTTTGGGTTGAATCCAAATGTGTACATGCACCAAATTTGGATAGGTTAAGATAGATAACTTGTTCAATGGGTGGCATCTACACATATAATATTTTAGAATGTTTTGATAATGTTGATTGTGTTTTATAAAATTGAGAAGGTGACTATGTTTTATTTATGTAGCTAAATGTGTTTATTATAAAGGCAATTTCATGTTCTATAGATGGTTAAGTTTTTATAAAATGATAACTAAGTATTTCCTTTTAAGTGACTCTATTTGATTTAAATAGGGTAACTACATCTTTTCAATGGAGTTGCATTTTTTATTTAAGGTGATTACATTCCCTCTGTTTATGATTTTATTTTTTCCTTTTATTATAACTACATGTCCTCATAACAATAAGGTCATGTGAAAGGACTCGACTGTGTGACTATTTTAATTTTTATTCTAACATGTTACATTTATGATGTAAACTTGAAATGATTGGACCATATTAAGGTCACTATCTTTGATGATCTTTTTTCTATTCAGTTTGATAATTACTGGGAACTTGAAGATACAACTAGTCAAGTTATTATATCATTCTATTGTATTATGCCTTAATGTAAGACCTCATATTTTTAAGAATATAGGGGAATTAGAAATTTGGGTAGAGCCTATTCTTGTGAATGAAATTAGGCCAAAGACTTAAATTTGGTTTCTTAGTTATATTGACTACGTTCTACATCATGATTTTATTTGATTGCATTTTATTGATTGTTGGTAAAACTAGTTGATAACTAGCTTAAAATTTGGTGCTCATTTGTGTGTATGCTGAAACTATTAAACCATTTTTATAATCAATGTTCATTTCATTTCTGAAGCTTATGTATATATATATATTAACCTAGGCTACTATATTTTTATTTGACTGAGTTGTGGATACCTTGCTTATGTCATGGGTTGACTATGTTATTACCCTATCATGTTGTTGATCTTGTATGAGCACACATGCACGCGCGCACGCACACACACACACACACACACACACACACACACACACACACACACACACACACACACACACACACACACACACACACACACACACACACACACACACACACACACACACACACACACACACACACACACACACACACACACACACACACACACACACACACACACACACACACACACACACACACACACACACACACACAACTCAGGGTTTAAGTCATTTTTCACTTAAGTGATTACATTACCATACTTATGTCTAGACTGGGGTGTATGAGTTGCTTGTGAATGCTTCATCATGGTCTTAAGCTCTTACCTTGGTATCTCATTCGATTGGGTTATGATTATTATTTTGGTTGTGATTATTATTATTTTAATTTATGATTCCAATTTTTTATTTTATGATTATATTTTTTTATTTTATGGTTGTGTCATTTTTATCGACTATGTGGACCTTTGCATCAAAGCTACATCATATACTTGTGATATGTGTTGATTATGATTGCATGGGGATGCATAAAGTTGACTTTAGTTATAACCGTTGGGTCTCATAATAGTATGGATATATTATTGAAGTTATCATTTTGATATTTTGACTAAGTCGATTTGAGTTTTGGAAATAAATTTAATCATGAATGGAAAACTTGACCCTATTGTTCTTGAATCCATATTTATTTGATTTTTATACTATGTTTAAATAAATAGATTGGATTGAGTTTATATTCTGTTTGTGTCATTATTTTTAATTAATTTTTTAGTTGGATTTTTTTTTACTTGTTGGAATGTGTTGATTATCATTCTTAGACTAGACTTGAATAATAAAGTGTATATATTAGAGGAATAGATGGTTAATATTGGTTAAAATTTGGATGGATATCTAAGTAGGTTAATATGAATGATATATAATAGATTAAATTTAATCCATTCTATATAATTTGATAGCTGAGATTAACCTTGCCCACTTCTGATCTATATTTAAGATGAAATAACTATTCATGTCTCACTTTGTAATGGTATAGTTGTGTTTCATGTATTATTTTACTTCAGTATATATCTTTATTGAGAAATTTATTTTCTCAAAATTCACTTCATGTTCATGGTTACCATAACCACCATCATGTTGATGATTGGGGTGGTGAGGGCTAATGATGGTTGTGATCATATGACTACTTTGGTAGGTTTATCCTAATCAATTAATCCATGTTTGACTCTATGATTCGATGAATTTGCACATGCATATGGAAGATGGTAACAATTTAATTTTTTGATTTTATTTATTATTGATATATCTTATAGCATTGATTATAGTTTTTAGCTTTAACATTAATTAATATATTGATCATGATAGCTACTAATTGGGGTTATGAATGGATTATTGAATTAAAATAAAAAATGAATATTGTATAAGGTAAATTGATTATTAGCTAAAGGTGATATACATTAGGAAATTATATTAATTAATTATTGGGTTAATTTTTTCATTTATTTAACATTGTCTTATAATCATAATAAAGTTAGATTTAATTTTGATATGCAACTAATCCTTATATATATTCATTATCATATTAATTATTGAGTACAAAAAAATTAATCTATGAATATTATTTTTAGGCTTACTTAGATGTTACACTAGTTCTTAATTCTAAAATTTTGTTTGAATTGGAATGATCTTTATTAGATTATATAGATGATTAGATATAAGTTGTGTTGTTAACTCATATTGACTAAGTTAAATTGAATTATCACCTTATGTATACAAATACATTAATGCATGTGTATCTCTTAATCATTTCATTAATGCATAAACTTTGGTAGCTAGATCATAAGAAAAATAAACCAAATACTTCCTTCTAAAAATGTATTTCGAAAATACCTAGTTGCATGCAAAGTATGTATTATACATGCATTTAACATAAAATATATTATCTATCAAGACATGTATATGTATAATCTAAAATTTAATAAGTTAACTCTTAAATTATTTAATAAATGAAATGTCATTTAGCTAAATCTTATGATATGATCATAGGCATGTATAATTTTTTTTAGAGATTATTCATGTGGTTAAGTAAATGAACATGACATAAATTCTAATAATATCTATGAAGTTGATAAGCAAGCTATATGTTCCTCTATTTTGTTTGATGAGATTTAGTAGAATAATTAATATCTACACACTTGTTTGGGTACAAAAATAAAAAATACTAAAAAATATTAAAATATGTTTCTAGACCTTTAGATGGTCATGTATGTCCTATGAAAAGATCTGATAACATCCTTAACGAGATAAGACAGGTTTTGACTGAAATAAATTTTCTGTGATAGTCATTTTGGCACAAATGAGATTTCAAATAGAGATATAGATCAAAATTTATGGTCTTTACAAGTTCACTCTCGACATCTATAACATATCTAAGCCAATTTAATGGTGTGTAAAAATATTTTAAAAATAGCCATTGAATGGCCCTCACCACTGCAAAAATAAGAAGACACCTATGGTAATTGACATTATTCAGGATTATTTGTACTAACTTATATCTGTAACACAAAGATATCAAATATAGATATAATAAGTATATGAATTTAATAAAATTATAAATTTTTCATGTCGGGTCGGATGTACTTCACTTTATTATTCGATAACTAAACTTACTTATCTCACTTCCTTGGCTGTAAAATTAAGGAATTTGTAAAAGTTCTTTAAGTGAAACATTTTATTTTGATACAACTTATTTTAAAACTCGAGTGAATTTAGTTTGCTTGATGATGTTAACTTTTGTACATTGATCATTATTGTAGAACAAAATAGTTGTTTCCCTATTCATTTAATCTAAATTTATTCCTAACACAATGATATATTAGGCATTCATTTATTATGTGACTATGGAATATTGTATAAAGAGAAATGGATTCTTTTTTAAGTACTTACCTAATTTAATATAGCTCTTAAGTGATCACATGAGTTACATAAAACAAATATATAGTTCATATTTAATTGATTTTATAATTCAAACTCTTTAATATCACATTGGCTACCCAATATGAATGGTTGTATGTTTCTGCTTTTTAAGTGCTCTGATAATAATGATGTTGATCCTAGAAATAGCCTCAATTGTTATTCTGGTAGTAGAATCCATGTCGATAAACAAATGATGTATGAATTAATTATAAAAGTGGTGTGGTGACCTTAAAGGCCATTAGTCATTTATAACTTTGGTCCATAGAGCTATGAAATTTGGTATTTTAAATATGTCCTCTTTATGCAATATTATGTATTCTTCTACATGCACGATTTAAAATTTTCATGTGTTGAATTGAATTTTGATTATTGATTATGTTTCTTGTTTATAATACATAACATATATTCTAATATAAACCTATGATTTACCTAAATGATAACTTAGGGAAATAGAGTTATTATTTTTGGTTAAACTAATCATCTAACTTGACCATTGTCGAGTAGGACTGAAAACCACTAAGGAGAGTGAGGTATTTACCTAGGGTCAAAGATTTAGAAATGGTCCTATGTGAAAGTATGACTGCCACATATAGCACTTGAGTCCTATCTGTTTATGGATACATTGATATGCTCTGAACCCCATAAAATAAATAATATAAACTGCTTCCTTATAAAAACTTTTATAGTTGTTTACCTCTAGCGAATTACCACAATTCACCTCTTTCAGCTTAAATTGTGCATAGGTGAGTACATTGAACATTTATCATTTTCATTACCAAACAAAGTAAAGTGGGTTTGACATGTGTCCGAAATGTACTCTGATATATGATTCTAATTTTATTTCATAGTTATTTCACTACTTCCATAATATGGAACATCAAATTTGATTACTTAATTCCTTCTCTCAAAATCCCTAACCATCCTCTATTCAATTGATGGTAGTTATTCTCATTATTTTCCTTTGTGAATTTCATATTCATG
>JARHVA010003960.1:712500-725000 GCA_037957365.1 Torreya grandis
GATTTATGATGACTGTGCAAGCTAAGTGTTAATGTAAAATTGGCTGCAAAGATATTTGAACAATGTCTATGTTGGAAAGAAAAAATTGTGATGCACTTGGCTCAAACCACACTATAATGGATAAGAGTGCACTATAGACTTGTCTATTTATTTTGGCATTGTTTGGGTTGACTATGCAATTTATTTTTTAGCCTGAGTACTTGTGGCTAATAAATATGCATTGCTAAATTTTTGGGGGTGTTAATAAGACATATAAAATTAAATCCAATTGCTAGCCATAGTTTATGCACGTAAACCAAATATATATCAAATTTAAATAAGGGAATCAAAGAACTGTAATAGCCAAGTTACCCTCCAAAAACCTTGTGTAATTTGAGTGTTGCCTATGTAGTCCAAAGGAAACTAGACCAATGTAGTTTTCCACCCTAGAGTAAATGTGTAAATATTTATACATTATGTATGAATATAAATATAAAATTGAACCGCAATTTTCACCATTAGTTTTATGGACCTCAAACAAAATTGCCTCAAACTTAGTCTACAATTGTTAGAATAAATCAAAACTTGAATTGGAAAGATTAGTGCTCTTTTGCTCAATGTGAAATATATTTTTCCAAATAATTGCTATATGTGTTTTGAATGTCCTTGATTTTCTTATATAGAAGAATATTTTTAATATTTATGTTATCCTACCTTATTGAAATCACACAAGGGAAAATATGAAACATTTTAAATTTTGAAAGTTTACCAATGAAGTACATGAGACAAGGCCACATTAGTGGACAAGCCAGAGATGCACTCTAATTGAACTAATACAATCTTGTCACAGAAGGATGTATAATTATAAAACATAGATAATAGGATTTTTTAAATAGAAAAGTGGTGTATTAATATTTTTTCAAATATTAAAAGATAGTAAGTAAAATAGTGAAGGCTTAAATAAATATTTTCAACAAACATAATGGTGAATAGACAAATTAAGGTAAGGATACCAATTTTTAGTATTGTCAATAAATTAATGACTAAATTTTCATGTCTAAAATACTTTCAATTTTTTTCAATATATGGATAAATAATGAAAACTCATTGCATTTTACCTCGAGGATTTACAACATGAAAATATTGTAGAGAAAATTCTTTTTAATATAATTAATCTAGAATTACAACAAATACATCAAAAGGGTTCCTATAGATAAATAGAAATGATTAAAAATACGGACCATTTCCTTTCTAAAAATAATAGGAATAAAAAATAAATCATTAACACCTTCTAAAACCATGATGAAAAACATTTAACAATCAATGACAAACTACCATTTGAAAAAATCAGCATATACTTAACTATCAGCCCTCATATGTTACCTTCAAAATGTAAGTTTGTATCTGATGACATAAATTAGAATATTGTATTAGGTATACCATCGATACATAAAGTGAATTATATACCCTCTACATATCGTAATTTCCTAGAATTTATTTATGATTAATATATTTAAACAATTTTAGTGGGGACACTCATTTTTATTTATTTTTTCCGATTCTATATAATACGGTGTACATTATATCAATGTGAGCCGCCACCGGCCGCCCCCCCCCCCCCACACACACACACTTTAGAACTTATTATAATGGAAACAATACGCACGTATATTTTTAAATAATAAAGCCATGTAAATCATGCTACAAACAACCAAAATGGGAATCCTAATGAGGGAAAAAGGAAATGGCATAATGTTATTTTCAAAACATCTAGAGTAGGAAAATATCTAGATGACAGTAATACATTTGATCTTGCACAGTTATATTAATTACCACATTCTTGCATAGTTATATTAATTACCACTTTATTATTGCCAACATTTTTCATCGTTTATGCTTCATGACACATAAACCTATGCGGATAAAGGAGATCATATTTTGGAAGATCATTTCTTGAAGATGAACAATAAAATCCAAGTACTTATTAAAAAAAAAAAATCTTAAAGCACCATAACATGAGGACTTAGAAATACAAAACTAGATAAACAAGTTAATAGCAAATAAAAATAAAGAGAGAGAGAACGAAAATAAAAAAAGCATTCGTGCTAGTGAACACATTTTTAGATTTGACGATATAAAATATAAAAAAATATGAAGAGGATAGTGCTTATGACTTAGTATATTCATCTTTTGATCCAGCTAAAAGTGTGCAAAAGGAAAATTACAAAATCCATATTAAGTACAATACATCAAAATAACTATGAAGGCAGTAAATTATTTGATCAATAACACCTCCCAACACCAAAAATAAAATCATATGATAAAACACCAATTGCACTTTCATAAAAAACCAAAATGAACTCATAATTCTGAAATGCAAAGATAAAATGATTCTAATGGATCCAATAGCATAGTAATTAAAAATCACAAAATAAGTTTACGATAGAAATAAGAGAGAAATAGCAATCGAAATAGGGTTTCACGCGTAAGGAATAGCAGAGCATAGGTGGCAACTATAGGAAAGGCGAAAACCGCAGGCAATAAGGCAATCGTATATGAGGGAGGAACATCATCATCGGTGGTATGCCTGAAGGGATTCGTGCAATAGGCGATGAATAAGAGAAATGGAGGAGACTCTATGTTCTGAGAGGGTTTTACAGGGAGAAATGTAGTTAGAGTCGGTGACGGATAAAAACCCATCTACGGCACATCTTTTAAAAGGGATCATTGAGGCGGAAGAGACGAATGGAGGGGGAATCCTGGCTTCCTCCAGGTAATAAATCAGATCTATTGAAGGGGAAGGAAAACCCGATGTTGTTGGAGGACTGGCCGCGATGTAAAGACGTCGCTATCAGTAGTTATGGGATGAGATATGGGTGGCACATTGAGTAGGCTCAGCACCGCTCAATTGCTGAGGCTTTGGGGAGAGGGGGAGAAGGAAAAAGCCTTCCTGTGATAGCTACCTCAAAAAATCCCTACTGTAAATTTAAACAAGGAAGAAATTGAACAAATTTCTGAGAGGGAAGAATGGTTGTCTACACAGGGTTTAATATATAGATTTAAAGTTTTATGCCCAACTCTTTCTCCTCTTCACGGGTGGATTACGGAACGATGGCAGCATCCTTTTCAAAGTAATATTAAAATTAAACATGTTCGAAGAGGGATTTTTATTTTTATTTTTGATTTTATCAAAGATAGTGATGTTGTTTTCAATAATGTCTATTGGGTTTGGGATAAACACGTCCTCCTAATTAAATCATGAAATTGAGATTTCAATGCCCTGAACAAAACCTTCAATTCCAAACTGATTTAGTTCAGGCTTCCAAACCTTCACTATCAGTTTTGGGATGATCTGGTTTTTAGAGCCATTCGAAACACTATTGGGGATTTTCTGATGATTTGTGATATGACTGATGAAAGAGGGCATTCCAAATTTTGGTTAATTTAGACACTTCGAAGGAGCTTCCTACTTTGGTAGAATTGAAGGTTAGGAAAAAAAATTGTGTTCAATCTCTATATTTTGAAGTAATTGTGCTTAGGCGTAGCAGATGTTTTAAAACTGGGCATCTTGTCAACGAATGCCCAAGTATCAAGTCTAAGAAACCCCATTCTTGGTGGAAGGAAACAGGGATTGAACATATCACAATCCAAGCTATTGATGACAGTGGGGATGAAAGAGAGAGAGAGTCGAGAATCAGTTCCAGAAACTCCATTAGAAGTTGGGGAACAGATTCAGCTTAACAAGGAACCTTGTGTAAATGCTTTAGATAAGGAGGTGGATTCCTTATCAAAGACCGAAAATGTGTTAAAAGAGAAACAAGTGAATATTGAAACAAGAGAGGATGTGTTAGTCCAGACCTCGGTTGATGGAAAAAGAGTGATAGATCGTTTGCAGACTCAGAAGTAAGGGGATAACCTCGAACTCTATATTCCCATATTTCCAGTTTTTGAAGAGTGGGGAGGATGGAAAGTTATCATCACAACAAAAAAAAATAAAAAATAAAAATAAAGGTAATAATGATTTGAAACTTATAAACATGTCTCTCATATCCTATGAGAAATTTTTTATAGCAGTGGCTCTTGGCTTGGTTTTTTTAGTAGCAGTTTTTATTGAAAATCCTGGCCTTCGAGGCTACAGATACGCTATTTTTCTACTATTTTTCTAGATGTGCTTTTGGTTTTCTATGGATGTAAATGCTTATTTTGGCTTCTAAACCTTTTAACTTATATCTTATCAAGTGTTTGATACCTGATTTTCCATTTCATGTTTATTTTTCACTAATTTTCTAGATATACTTTTTAATTTTCTATGGATGTAAATGTTTATTTTGGCTTCTAAGCCATTTAACTTGTCTCTTATCAAGCGTTTGATACCTGATTGGGCCCCTATTTTAAAAAACCCTTTCATTCGGAAAAAAAACAAAAACACACCCCAACTAAAATTTCATACAATAAAATTGAGATGTATAAAAGAATTCTAAATTTTCATTAATCATATAAAATTATACATAAGTTATTTTATTCTCTATAAACTACAGAATAAAGTTATCATAAAAAATAAAATTTTGTAAAAATTAAATCTAAACCTAAAATTTTATGTATTTTCTATTTTAAGTTCATATTAAAATAAAAATAATCATAGAGGTGATTAAAATTGTTCTTCTTATCACTTAATTTTATTGTTTTTACTAAATTTTAAATCTAATATCATAGAGGACCAAAAAAAATCCCTTATTCTTATACATATCTAAAATAATCCTGAGAATGATATAAAGTTATATAGAGTTATATTTTGATATAGAGCTAGAGTTATATTTGGGATGGAGATTTTATTACTATTAAACATTTAAATTAAGATATACAGATAACTTTACTTATACTCTATTTATTACTTACTTCCACAAGGTGTACATATATCACATGTTACGATACCATATAGAATTCACTACCCAAAAGGGATAATATTTTTTCTATTTATTTAAACACACAAATCATAGAGAGTACACAATTTTTCATCTCAAACATCAATCAATTATTATTAGATTCCTCGCAGTTACCTATTTGGGTAAAAATTAAAAATTATATAAATTATAACAAAATCAATGTTTTTTCTTATATTTTAGGTTATTATAACAAATTGTATACATCACCTATGTACCTCTTGTACATATTTATTTTTGGTAAAAACCTTTTCCACAAAATCATAATTTTCTAAAAATTTGATACATATAATCCAAAATAACATAAAAGTAACCTATTAAACAACATTTACTAATCCTCATTAAAATCAAATAATTTTTTAACTAAAAGGATTTAAGTTTCTCTATATTATGTATATAAATATACACTTAAAAGTACATATAATGGGATCCCATCCCCATCATAAGGTAATAGTATATATATAACATCAATTATACAATTAAATCATAAATCAACACAATTAATCAAATGTTAATTAAAATAGTAATTCATTGAATAAAACATTTTTACTTATGTCACTTATCCATAATTGTTTTCTTCTCTTAAAATAATAAAAGTGTATATTTTATTTTCACTATAATAAAAAAGTTATGACTTACACAACAATATCCTTTATGAATCATAGTAATTCACCATGACATATTTTCCCAAGTATAGGATTTCACAACCTCTTTGACAAAGCATAAAAATTCATAATTGCATCCCTTTATAATTTAAAAAAATTATAATATAGTCATTTCATAAGCATGATAACTCAAAAAGCCATAAAATAGGGAAGGATTACCTCACATCCATGTGATGTTGTCAGGCATCCATGGCCATCATCAACCCTAAAGCCAAAGACATTTCAAAAAAATATAAAAAATAACAATATTGTTTCACACATACAGTAGAACACATAACACTTATTTAAATACTAGTTGTAGCTAGACATCCATTAAGGATCAATCAACACAAAATTTAGGTCAACTAAGTAATAGGAAATCAGAGGGAGAAACAAAGTATGAAAATCACTTTAAGTAAATAAATATTGATAGGAATTTTACTTTTGAAATTTATCATTCAAAACATTAACCACACCAATGGTTAAAATTTTGCTAAATCGCATCCCCCTTATTCACCCTAAGTATAGTCTTTAATTTATGATCATTTGCACATAGTATGACTTAGTTAGAACTACTAAGCAATATTTAACCTACAAGAGTATTGAAGGAATCCATTTTGTCGATATTTTTCCTTTGGTCTCTACAACCATTTGATTATTTGGAAATGCCTCCTCCTAGTGATAGTAGAAGTAGGTCTTCATAGAAATACTTTTTAAAAAGGATGGTTATTTGTTTTCGTTCAAAACCAAACATGGAGGAACATGTTTATAATCATGGCGTTGTATGTCCTCTCTAAAAATCAACCTATAATGAATCAACCTTGATCTTATATCTTCTTAAAATCTCCCAAAAAATGTATATATATGCCAAGGCAAACAAATTTTATCAAAGAAAAATAATGAAAAATTTTATGTTTAATTTGTTTAAATATATAAAGGAAATTTAGAATTTAACATGTCTTAAAATTGGTTAAAGCTCATACATAGTGTAATATGAAAGTTCTTATTAAAAATATTATCCTTCAAGTAAAAATACCCTCTACAAACTAAGTTGTCAATGTATAATGTTATACAAGTTTAATATCAACCATATTCATATAGAATTTAGGTGGTAATACTAAGGTTATTGTAAATTATCCCTATGTAACATCTAGGTTAGGAGTGGTCATTGGTTGAATCGTCCATTTCTTGTTTCCCATTACTATTTCACACTTGTCACCTAGTACTAATTATATCCATCAAAATTCTCACACATGATAAATTAATATTGTAATAAATTAATGTTACACATGTCACTATATATAAGAATACTTTTTTGTATTCCAACCTGGTTTGTATATTGATATTATTCCTCAATTTTTATTTTATTCCTAATCACAAGTTTTGAGACATTACATGGTTATATCAACCATTGGGTATGTCATAAGTCAACCACTACATGATATTTTATAATAACATGAAAGAAAATATTTTACCACATAACTACATTTATGTTTATAGAAGTAATATCCAATTACATATAGATTTATTATGAAAATTAGTAAATAATAAATAACTAATACACTAAAATCAATAATCATTGAATATCTAAATTATTTTAATAATGTCCATAGACAATCTATACAATAAAATAAAGAAAAAAATATTGAAACCATGTCCATACTCCTCCGAAATCATTATTTTAATCACTATATAAGGTGTTACAAATATCATGTCCCATAGCTTAAATCATGGTTAGAGAATTAATATAAACACACATTTATATACATAGACATTTTAAATTGAAAATAATAATGAAATAACATTCTCACATAATAATACGTGATATATCAAATATTTAAACATATCCATAACTAGTTCATATGGAAAATATAAGATAAAGGATATCAACCAGTCAATAGTCATCTAAAAATATAGTGAAATTCATGATGTGAATAATTGTATATATAATGTTGAATTTTATGACATTGTACAAACATTAAGACATTAGAGGCATTATCTGGTGCCTAAGGAATTTTTATTATTTACATATCATTAGGTCTTGAAGTATCTAAACACTCAAATTAAGTAAAATAGTAGGCATGAAAAGTGTGTTTCTTTCTTGCAATGATATACTTTTGTTTTGAAACATAAATCGAGAAAACAAAATCAAGTGGTTATTTATTTCAGCAGGTGAGTGGAGTTATCAACTACTATGCTGAGTTCAGTAGTTGGAATTGAAGTTATTAAATAATTATATTTTCAGGATCCTCTTCTAAGATTACAATTGATTAGCTTTGTATAAGCAACTAAACACGAAATTTAACCAGAAGTAATAAGTAACTAGAAATTAGAAACAACACATAATATGATAATATGAGAAACAATACAATCTGTATTAACACTCTTTTAGAAGGAAATACAATGAAGAAATCTCACTCTTCCCACACCTCTTGGGCGTATAGTAATTCTCCCTCAAGAGTTTTCTCTCTCAATCAATTACAATCAACTCAACACTGAGTTGTTCCCTCCACCAGTCAGTGACAATCAACCCAATGGTTTTTGTTGCCTACTTCTAGTCCACCAAGTAGATCTCCTTGATCTTGCACCTTGTAGATCTAATTGAACTTACTTACCATGTAGATCTCCCTGATCTTGCTACCTGCAGATCAACTGATCTTACACCCCTTGAGACAACCAACCCAATTGTTGTTCTTGCCTTCAAGTTGATGATCTAATCCTTCCTTAGTCCTGATTACAATATAGCCCCATGGGTCTCTTAAATAGATCCCAAACCAAACAATAATTAGAATCACAGACTCAAGACTAAAGTTAGTCTTTACATGCAAACTAACTATCTGTCTAAAATTAGACTAGTTCTAGAAACACACATGTGACCGACGTCGATTCCTATCTGACCGATGATGGCTGACCATAAACAATGTCGGTAACTATGTAGCTGAATATGATCGATGTCAGTTGGCCTGACCGACATCAGTTACTTTGACACTCAACAACCTCCACCATTTGCATCAGTGAATATTTTAGCTCTACAACTTAATAATCTTCCACTTGGAGATAAACAGCTGCACCTGTACATCCTCTAATTTATTTTTGGCTTGTATCCCCATCTTCAAGTTCAATATTGAATACCAACAAAAGTTGAATGAAGATTCAACTTCTCCTTTGTTCCCAGCTTTGTTAACATTTCTTCAGGGTTCTTATCCTTGCTAGCCTCTGTGACTGCAACAACCATATGCATCACTAAAATCCAACTAACCACCGTTCCACCAACAGTGAACACATATCCTATGGTGCTTCTCCTACCATCCAAGTCACTTGCCATATCTAAATCTACATACCCATGTAGAGAAGTGTTTGACCCTACATAGCATAAATACCTGCTGCTGGTCCCTCTCAAATATTTGAGAATCCACTGAACTGATTTCTAGTGCTTATTTCCTAGATTGGTCATAAAATTGCTAACAACTCCCACTACTTGGGCAATATTAGGTCTAGTACTCATGTACTCAATCTCATCATGTGATTTAGGACACTGTTCTGTGCTCAGCTTGAACTGTCTAAACGTAGGTGTGCTTATCGGTTTTGCATCCTACAAATTGAACCTCTCCACTACCTTATTCACATAATCCTCTTGAGACAAAATCAACCTATGATTTTCCCTGTCTCTCGAAATACTCATGCCAAGGATTTTCTTTGTGCTCCCAAATCCTTCATGGCAAACCTCTGAACTAATTTTACCTTTAGCTCGGTAATTCACTACATGTGTGACCTTGCAACAAGCATATACACTACATACAATAAGAGGATAATTTTTCTAATATTGTCCAACTTGGTAAAATAAACACAATGGTCACATTGACATTGACTAAATGCATGCTCTGTCATAAACCTATCCAACCTCAAACATCATTGTCTTGCAGCTTACTCAAGACCATATAACTTGGCCTTCTATCTCACCTGTCCATTCTCTCCTTTCTTTAACCTGTAAATCCATTCATTTTTTAGTGCTTTCTTTTTGGCTAGCAACTCTACCAAATCCCACATTTGGTTCTTTCCTAGGTAATCAATTTCCTCATTCATGCCATGCTGCCACTATTTCCTAGATTTTATCTACATTAGCTCTTCAAAACTTCCTAGTTTTTCGTCATCAGTGAGTAAAAAGTAGTGTAAAGAAGGGGAATAACAAATTTGAGGCTTACTTACCCTTTTGGACCTCCACATGGGCATTTGAGACTCCTTGATAGCTTGTTGTCTGGCCAAATTTTGTTCTAACAGTGACCGATCTTGGTCATCTCTCAGTCTACACCTGACTGATGTTGGTTCCATGTGACCGACCTAACTGACGTCGGTTCTTACCTGACCGATGTTGGTTTCCACTTGATCACTGATGTCAATTCCCTGATTGACATTGGTATCCACCTACCTAACATCATCGACTTTGGTATCCATCAGACCAACGTCGATTCCTACCTGATCACTGACGTCAGTTTCTTGACTCACATCGGTCTCTATGTTTTCCTGTGAGTGATTATTTTTACCTGTGAGCTCATTTTGGATCATAACCTTGTCCAAATCAACATTGCCCTGCTCAGAATTATTCAGCCTCTTGAGCTGATCACTGTTCATCACCTCCTCCTTGAAAACCAAGGCTTTCGAGTTCTTAACATTTGACTTAAGAACATGCATTCCTTTCTCACTCATGTGACCAAGCCTATAGAGCCACATCTTTGCATCTACATCTGAAGTAAATAAAATAGAAGGAGAATCAGTAATACAAGTAGATAGATAAAGTGTACCTACTTTCTTACCTCTTGCTAATAAAAGTGAACCCTTGGAAACTTTCCAACATTCTGATATGAGAGTTACTGTGCAACCCTCATCACCCAACTTTCCTATATAAATTAGACTCCTCTTTAGGATGGGAACATGCATGACATCCTTCAACACCCATATGTTGCCAGTCTACAATTTTAGCTGCACTTCCCCTTTGTCAACAAGTTGACAAGGCTCACCATCCCTTAAATAAAATTTTCCAAAGTCTCCATGGACATAATCATGAAAAAATTATCTATTTGGGGTTGCATGGAAAGAGACACCAGAATCTAAAACCCAAGATTCTACTTTATCCAAGGAACATATAAGAACATCATGTGCAACAATACCTACATCATTTGCTTCTTTATTTCCTTCATGTTGATCTTCTACCAACCAACAATCTTTCTTTACATGCCCTTTCTTTCCACAGTTCCAGGAGGTTATACCTCCATTTCTAGATTTGGATCTCCTATCTATCTTTGTCCTTGATTTCCCTTGCTTGACCTTCTCTCTTTGCTTTTCCCTACTTTTACCACTTAAAGCATTACCTGATGTTTCCCCTGTGTTTCTTCTATGAATTTATTCATTCAAGATTACACTAACAACATCATCAACTTTCAATATATTTGAAGCAGATGCAGTATTACTAACTGCCATTACCAAATTATGCCAACTTTCAGGTAAAGAGCATAAGATTAAGAGAGCCTTAATTTCATCATCAAAAACTATATTGACTGAAATTAACTTATTTACTAATCCATGGAAATCACTAAGATGACTATATACCAATCCGTCTTTCTGTATTTGCAAATTAAATAATTGCTTCATAAGAAATACCTTTTTCAAAGCTGAGGGTTTTTCATATAAATTTGCCAAATATTCCATTAACTCTACCATTGTCTTTGCCTGTGATAAGTTGGAAATCATAGATGATGCCAGGCTCAACCTTATAGATCCTAGAGCCTTTCTATCAAGAAGATTCCATTCTTCATCTTGCATATATGTGAGCTTACTTGAAACCCCACCCAACGGTAAGTACAGATATTTCTGATATAGATAATCTTCTATCTGCATCCTCCATAATTGATAATTCTTGCCATTGAATTTCTCCATTTTTAGCTTACTTTTTTCTGCCATTGCTTTACTCCCACTCAAATAGAAACCCCTATGAGTGACCTGTAATCAATAAACACTTAACACACTCTGAAACCAAGGTGTTAGTGAACCAAGCTTTGATACCAACTGTCAAGATCCTCTCCTAAGAGTACAATTGATTACATTTCTATAAGCAACTAAATAGAGAATTTAATTAGAAGTAATAAGTAACTAAAAATCATAAACAACACAGAATATGATGATACAAGAAACAATAAAATATGTATTAACACTCTTTCAGAAGGAAATACAATGAAGAAATCTCACTCTTCTCACACCTCTTGGGCATACAATAATTCTCCTTCAATAGTTTTCTCTCTCAATCAGTTACAATCAACTCGACACTGAGTTGTTCCCTCCACCAGTCAGTGACAATCAACCCAATGGTTGTTGTTGCCTACTTCCAGTCCACCAAGCAGAACTACTTGATCTTGCACCTTGCAGATCTAAATAATCTTACTT
This sequence comes from Torreya grandis, assembly GCA_037957365.1. NCBI lineage: Eukaryota > Viridiplantae > Streptophyta > Pinopsida > Cupressales > Taxaceae > Torreya > Torreya grandis. The sequence continues at coordinate 724,499 of JARHVA010003960.1, forward strand.
ACCATGTAGATATCCCTGATATTGCTATCTGCAGATCAACTAATCTTACAACCCTTGAGACAACAAACCCAATTGTTGTTCTTGCCTTCAAGTTGAGGATCTAATCCTTCCTTAGTCCTGATTACAATATAGCCCCATGAGTCTCTTAAATAGATCCCAAATCAAACAATAATTAGAAATTTAGACTCAAGATTAAAATTAGTCTTTACATGCAAACTAACTGTCCATCTAAAATTAGACCAGTTCTGAAAACACACAGGTGACCGACGTCGATTGGCCTGACCGATGTCGGTTACTTTGACACTCAGCAACCTCCACCATTTGCATCAGTGAAGCTTTTAGCTCCACAAATTAACATATATGACATTGATCTATATTTTTAAAGTATAGCTAAGTAATGTAGGAATACATTAATAGGTGACATAATTAGCATTTATGACAAGTATCTTATATAGGATGGTTATCTCTTCAATGATAAATAATTATGTATTCTAGTTGGGTC